>JAIUCT010000012.1:6126609-6144108 GCA_021307375.1 Tetraneura akinire | reverse complement strand
AAAAAAAAAAAAAAAACAAAAAATAATCACACATCATTGTAGAACCAATACATTCTTCGCTTCGCTCAGAATCTAAAATAAAAAAATATTTTCTTCTATAAAGGTACGGTCTCAAAGGCGCGACCGGTCGCGGCGACACGTCGTCGCTAACTGCTTTTGTGGAAATTGTATTATCTGGTCTGCAAGACGCGACAGGTCGCGATGTGTCAACTTTGGGTCGTCGCGACCGACTGTTATTTTTGCCGAAATATTAGTACAGGAAGTAGAAAAATATATCTTTATATAGATATCATCTATTTTATTTCTTTTCGTTGACGAATTACGAAATGAGTTAATTTCATCCTCATATTTATCCATCAATAGAAGGGTTAAAATATTATTGTTATTAAAAATTAGTTTATCCATTTGATTAAAAATATATATTATAAATACTGGCGTATTTGAACAGATATAAAACTGAACTGACAATATTACGGATATACGTCAATTGATCGCGGACAATTGATCGCGGTAAAATTGATCGTACGTAACAATTGATCGCACGAAAATTGATCGTGAATAAAAAGAAAAATCTTTAAATTTTTTGAAAACATGTTAAAAAACATTTAAAAAATATAAATAAAATAAATTATAAATAATGTTGTAATTATTAAAAAAATATAAATAAAATAAAATATAAAAAACCATCCGAAAATGATCCATCACATACACCTGTTAGTACTTTAGTATTTAGGAATATAAATACCTAAACTATAATAAAATCGTTAATATTTGCGGTAAATTGACGCGCCTTTTATATATTTTATTACAAATTTTAAACAAAAAAAAAAAAAACGATATTTTTTTCGCGATCAATTGTCGTGCGATCAATTGTTACGTACGATCAATTTTACCGCGATCAATTTTACCGCGATCAATTGTCCGCGATCAATTTTCGCGCGATCAATTGACGGTACACCCAATATTACAGTATGTAACCTGGACGAAAATAATAATTTTATTATAGCGACATGTCGCGCCTTGGAGACCGTACCTTAAGGACAAGAAATATTATAAAAGATATTCTATAAGAATATTATTAACTTAGTAAAGTAGTTTTATAGTGTAAACGTTCATTATTATGTTATATATAATTAAAATGATAAAAATGACAAAGTGGATCGGTAGACATACGATTATTTTTTCCTTATAATCCGGTTACATGCATTGTTTGTTTCACATAGGACGAATTAACATTATCGGATTATTATATATAATATTAATATATTGTAGATATATATACATATATTAATTCATGTATAATAATCAATATTTTGCAAAAACAACCGATTCAATAATATGATACGAAATGAGCGTCTAACAACGTAACGCCTTCGACTTATAATAAATATAGTAATATATACGTATTATGTGCTTATAACGTGAATGTTTTTGCGTGTGTTTATCATGCTCGAGAAGAGTCGGGTTGCCGGGTAATCAGGTGTAAATATATTATTATAATAAATGCGTACCGAACTGTTTTGGTGTTAATTCTATACCTAGTAATTATAGTATTAATAATAAATAATGAATGAAAATCTAATATTATATTGTTATCGACATATCACAAGCAAATATAAATACTTTTCTTTTTGTTACCTAATAAATAATATATATATTCTAAGGATATGAATATTACATGGATAGTATATGTAACATATTATTAACTCGTATTACAACAACGCATATCGTTATCATTTTTAATTAGGTAAATTATTCCTTATTATTATTATTACTTGTGCACGATAAATATTTAATTATTATTTAAATAGAAACACAATGATCCCCTTGTCCAATATTGATGTTGACAAGAAAAATATTGAGGATAATTTCGAAGAATAATTATAATTAAGAATGTCACATACGTAACCGTTACATCTAAAAGTTAACGTGACCATTTATGATTATATATTATATATACCAATACCATGTACTATCGATAAATCTTTATTATTTAATATTATAAAATATTTGTTTGTTTACTAACCGTTGGATGAAGACGGTATCTTCTAAAAAAAAAAAAAAAACTGAACGTCTGCAAGACTGCAAGATATTGTAGATTGCTGTAATTGCTGTGTGCGAGAAGAAAGACAAGAACCAGTTGCTGTTGAAACGATACTGAAGGCTGGGTTTTGTTGTGGTCGAATGTAGAGGGTAATTGCGGTTGACACTTGTTGCGGCCGCCGCCGCCGCTACGTTCGATACGCGTGCGCACACATTGTAGGGCGATGTTATTGTAGCTGATCAGCTATACTGTGTGGTGGGAGAGATTACGATGACGGTACGAGTTTCCAAAACGACCACGGTCGTGTATGTAAACCATGACCTCAGGTATTATATTTTCTTCGTGCTCGTCTCCACAAAGTCGGGTGCAAATTGCGCGGGGTTGTGTATACTGTATACAGAACTTCCACACCCACACCATATTTAGTTTAGATCGAAGATAAACGAATTTTTATATATTAGCCGCCATGCACCACAATACGTTGTCGCCGGCTGGTCGCGAATTGTAAGCCTATAATAATAGAATTACAGTGTATTTTTTATTTCTCGAAGGAATGTTTTTGCCTGTGCCCAACTTAATTGCATTAATTCAAAGGTTCTCAACATAATACCAATTGGTTGAGTTGGATCGATTATATCTACTATTTGATCCACGTAAAATAATGTAATGGCGTCCTATTATTTATTAAAATAAATTTTATTAAAACAATGTTTAATTTTATGTCATTTTGTCATTTTCCAATAAATACTCAGGAATGATAACCTGAACACACGAGACAGGTTATAATATAATACATAAAATTATTAGATAAAAACAAGGGAAGGTATTAGGTATACCTACTGGTGTACCTCAGATAATATACGAGTATATAACTTTTTTATATTTATCAGTTTCTACGTTCAATATAAATAATTTTACAGAAATTTCAACTTTAAACGCCTATAAAAAAAAAAAAATGAGATTTGAGATTTTCCTAATATTTTTGAAATTCGTTAAGACATATTATGTCAGTATGCTTGAATGCGATTTTCCAAATTTTTTTGCTATATACTATTAATTTTTATTGTAAAAGTATTGAGAATAATAACAATAAGTATAATATTCGTATGGATTCTACGATTTTCGTTTAAGCTAAAAATATCAACTTTAAACAGATAAAAAAAAAATTGAGGCTTGTGATTTTTTAAATATTTTTATGTCATGTTAAGTTATATTTAACTATACTTTTAGATCTTCTTACCCAAAATTGCTAATTTTATTAAATATTATATACATAAAAACTAGAAATTTACAAAATATTCAAAGTCTTATATTTTGTAGAAAAATTACGTTACGGTTCCAAATTTTTATCACATAAATATAATAGGTACCTATGTGAACAGCCAATAAAATTTTCAAGTCTCTAACTTCAAAATTGCCTGAGTTATCGTTAAATATTAAAATCGAATTCGTCGAAATTTCAGTTTTCGTGAAAAATGCCGTTTTACGGCATTTTTTCTGTCGCATATGGTGAATTTTGAGAAATTCGAAAAATGCCCTAAATAAAGTACTAACTACGAATACATCCACTTTCCAACCGGAATCCGAAAAATATGCTATTCGTGAAAATTGGAGCATTATTTCGGGTAGTAAAAGTGTCTTCAGACAAAATAAAAAAAAAAAAACCAAAAAGGCACACATCATTGTAAAACCAATACATTATTCGCTTCGCTCAGAATCATATATAAACTGAATATTAATTACATGTAAGATACTTAATATGTTAGGTACCCTACACTATATGAATGATTTTTTTTTAAATTTATTAATTAAAGTTAATTATTTCTTTATTAGTTAGGTTATGCCGTTATGGTAAATGAAACTTCCCTTCATTCATCTTTAACACACATATACTTTATTGAAAACGCAATTAGGTATTAAATATAAATTTTGATTTTTATAAATAAGTGCGATACTTGTTATTTGATAAATAAAAATTGATACAGAATTTTCATCGTTATTTCAATTATACATTGAATCATTAATAAATCTTGTGTAGAAGACTACGTTCAATATTCGTAAGGTAATAAAATAAAATATTAATTGTTTTTATTTTAATAATTGTGAATGTAATATACAGTAGATAATAATAATTTTCTTATATATTATTATATTCAGATAAAATAAAATAAATCTTATTTTAGTAAAAATATAAAAAAATCAATTTATAAAATATTAAAATAAATATAATAATCCGATACTACGACAGTAAATAATTGTCCAAGGTTTTAATACCTCGTCGTTTGAATATCGGTATATATATAAAAAAAAATGTATTATGCATTCTTTAAAACAATATTGAAGACTATCGAAGCGATTACTCATGAACACGTTTTTTTTCTTTATTTTTTTAACCCTAACTTCTATAATGAAAAGTGTGTGTGCCCACACGGTCGAATTACTTTTTCGTATATACCTCCTTCGACCTTCCGCAAAACCAATAACGCGTATACAAATACACCTATAGACCTAAATATAATAAATAAGACGTGCCATTATACTTATTTATACTTATTTAGTACGATGTATTATACTATAGTATTATACTATCAGTAAATATTATTCATATTTACAATAAAAAAAATTTAACGTATCAGACAATATATAGGTGATTGGATATTTTAGGTTAAGATATAATAAATATATTGTATGTAGTATATTATTATGTTAGAGTGATATGATTTATTAAATAATAATTATATAAAAAAAAGAAAAGCTGACACATTTGCCGCAGGGATACAGGTGTGCAAAGCATAGTGTTTAATTTTAATTAGAATTTGAATGCAATGATAATCCATCGCATTCGAAAAAACGATCCCGAGCGATGTTCAGTCGGTAGACCCAAGCCCGGTTTAAGGGGGGTTAGGGGTGGAACGACTCCGGGGCCCACATCCTTTAGGGGCCCACTTTTATAATTCACAGATCACAATAAATGACAAAATATGTATATTAATCCATGGTAAAAAAAATGCTTTTAAACAGAGAAAAAATGCATTGTATAATAATTAATACACTCTTGACAAGCCACATTTTTCAATAATAATTTTAATATTTTATATTTTCATCCCATACTACATAATCGTGGCGCGCGTTTTCGGTTTCAGCCGTCCGGTATGGCGCACCAGGTTGTTTATTACCAGTTGCAAATTGTTTAGCAGAACGAACATTTTCTAAATTAACACGTATAAAAAATAAGTGTAGAACAAGGCAGACTCAAGATAATTTAACGTCTTTAATTATACTACATTCAGAAAATGATATCTTGCAAATGATTAATTTTAATCAGAGTTTACAACAATTTGCAAAAACCAAAGCTAGAAAAAAATTTTGAGATTTGGGTTTTTAAATAATATATTACATATTATATATATATTAAATTATTTTTATATAGATTTCTTCTATCTTTAGTTTTTTTTAAATTTTGATTAAAATCAATCATTTGCAAGATATTTTCTGAATGTTGTATCATTACAGACGTTAATTTAGAAAAGGTTCGCTGAACAATTTGCAACTGAGAGAGTTAAATACTTAAATATAATATTAATAAACTAGGTATTATATTATATAAAATTGTATTACTTACAAATATTAATTATAAATAAATAATATTACGAATATATGTAGGTATTTGATCTTTATATAATTTTACAATTTTGACTATTATTATTATTAAATAATAATCTACTAATCCCTTACAAATTATGAACCATTGGTATGTTACATTGCCTATTTCTATTATAAAATTAAACTATTATTTTCTGTACATTATAATTTGTTGAAAATCAATAACTTTTATCTATAAATTATAAAATAAATCAGAAATTTTTTAACCTCAGTGAAATTAATTAGAAATATTATCTTAACTTTAAACAACTTATATATTATTTTATATGCAAGTTATCAATATCATAATGATAATATGTGTATATTTAACATTTATTTGACTAACCTTTACTATGTATATATGATACATCAATTATTTTATAATAATCAATGACATTTTTACATGTTGTATATTGTTTAGTATAAATAAAATAAACTAAATAAACTGAAATCCTATTTTACTAGTTTTATAAAATATTAGGTATATATTTAATTTAATTTAAGCACAATAATTATGTAATGTTATTAAAATATTTACTTAATACCTACTCATATATTCATATTTAAAGTACTGAGGTGCCCAATCAGTGATATATACCCCGGGGCCCAATATAACCGTAATCCGGGCTTGGGTAGACCGTTAAAATCGCGTAGACAAAATCGCGAATGTAAAATGAGCTAATTGCAATATGAGCGATAAGCGAAAATGAAATAAGCGAAAATATAATAGTATTTTTTTTTAAAAAAATTAAAATATACACATTATAATTATAAATAAATAATATTATTTTAGTTATTTATCGATTTTCTTGTACTCATTATTTTTTTTATTTATTTTTTCTTCTTTACTTTCTGTTTATATTGAATATTAATAGGTTATTGAAGATCGATGTCTTCAATAGCGGGAGAATGTTCGTGCGCGATCGTGACCTTCTGGAGAACCACCGCAATTTATAAATAATTATTTAAATTGTCATTAGGTCATTACCCGTTATCATTATTATAATATAATTAATATTTAATATTAATTAAGTCAACGTTAAACGATCGAGCGGAGGTCAGTGCGGTGCGATCGGTCGCGTATAACACACTCCACGTATCGCGTATACCTGTATGGGTTGTATAATTATTTATGTATTTTTTCTTATAAAACACCATTATATTGTTCGTGTGAATATTATTGTTTTATTTATTGTATTGTATTTTTGCTCAGTTTTTTTGAATATTATACATTGTTGTTTTTTTTTTTTGTTTTATATAAAATTAAATTTATTATCGCGTTCGTCGTTTATCGTCGTGTTAGGCGATCTCGTCGTGTTGACGTTGTGTCGGCGACTTCGTGATTTTAATTAATTGTATTATTGACATTACTCGTTACGTGTTATTTAAATTAAAATAGTTATTGTGAACAACATATTATTATTATTATTATTGGTGATTCCGTGTTTTTATGCATTACATTTTAAATACGTGGATATTTCGGGTAATATCATTACATTATATTTATTATATATAATTATTGTGTTTTTTTAAATTCAATTATTTTTTGTATTTGATAATTAATATATACGAGCGTTCTATAACGAAAGTAACCGTTTGGTTTTATTTTTATCTGGTATATATCATATCAGCTCGTTTTGAGCATTGCTGAAGGTTTATGCCGAACAATTATTATCATAATTAATTTATTTGAATAACATAAAATATGTATCACGTAAATTTTAATTTCTCTGGTATATAATGATTACGATTGAAACTAACGAACAACTAAAATATTATATAATAATATTCTGTATACCTACCTATATAACGGTTTTACTTATCCAATATTATAATATAAATGATTTGAAAAACACCATTATATTTTAATGACATTGGGTACACAATTTATAAAAAAATTCAATTTTCACTCATTTTCTTTTCGATTATATTGTAATTCGTTCATTTAATATTCGCGATTATGGTTTCGAGATTTTGACGTAGAACAAGTTCAGTCAGATAATGTAGGTATTGATTAAAATTTTGACATTTTTTATTAAATATTTAAAACGCAAAATTTTATCAGACATATAGTGTGATCATATAGGTACACTGTACAAATATACTACATATATGAACACCCTGTAAATGGTGTAAAATGCTCATAAAATAGGCTTGTCATTAAAATGCCCATATCTGACAGAACTTAGCTCAAAATACTTTTTTTCGAATTCGATGGTTTATCATTGTAATCAAATTCTAATCAAAACTAAACACTATAATTTGCACACCTGTATTCCTGCGGCAGGAGTATCAGCTCTCCTTTTTATTCTATAAACAGCTATAAAAAACATAAAAATAGATAATAAGTAAAATCCATATAAATACTTTAAATATTGATTTTACTGAAATTTCAAATTTAAATAGCTATAAAAAAAAAAAATTAAGTCTTGGAATTTTTCTAATATTTTAATATCATGTTAAGTAATATTTAAGTGTACTTCAGTAAAATTTTCAGACCTTAACGCCGCACACCGTGTCCTACGTGAACGCGACGAACACGAAATTAGTGTATTGTGTTAAGCCCAATGCTCAGTCACTTTTTATACGTCTTCATTGACAGACAGTCTTGTGGTTACTTTATTTCTAAAATTACTATATAAATATTAATAAAAATGTTGACTTTTGAACAAAAATTATTTCTTACTTAAAGCTCTTCAATTAAATATTTATTGTATAAAAAATATAAAAAAATAAAAGAATAGGTAGCTTTAAATGTAATATATTATGATTGATTAATATTTGGTGAATATTATCACCTATATCCTATGCATTTTTATGCTAGAATGTCAACAAAAACATTTGATTATATTTTATATAGGTACAAGAAGTTATAACGCCTGAATTTAATCGCGCTATTAAATACAAACTAATTTGATTATCACACGCAGGCGAGCGACGCGCATAAATTCATTTTGTCATGATATCTGCATTTTCGCGTCCATGTAGGGCACGGCGTAATGCCCAAATTTGCCAATTTTATGAAACATTATATACATAAAAACGAGAATTTTATGAAATATTCAAAGTCCTATATTTTGTAGAAAAATTAACTTAATCGTTCCAAAATCTTACCGCATTGTTATAGTACCAATGTAAACTCCCAATATAATTTTCAAGTCACTAACTTCATAATTGCTTGTGTTATAGTGAAATATTAAAATCGAATTCCTCAAATTTTCAGTTTTCGTGAAAACTGCCGTTTTTTCGTTATTTTGTGGTCGTTTTTCCTTTCGCATAAAGTCAATTTTGATAAAACAAAAACATCATTGTAAAACCTATAAATTTTTTCGCTTCGCTCTAAATTTAAAATTAAATAGCAATAGTGTAGCACTGCAATGACGTATTTAGGGAAGGGCCCCCTTTCACCATATTATAAATAAAAAATTATGTCATTATATTGCACTATGCGTTTTTCTCGTAATCGAAAATAATAATGATATTATATAATATTATGATGTATATGAAATAAGAATTATTACAAATAATGAAATAACAAGTACCTACCTAATTAATAATAAAATAAAAAATTAATTTTCACTTTTGCGACAAGACTATTTATTAATATTTTATATAAAAAAGCAAGGGAAGGGATACAGGTGTGTAATCATAGTGTTTAATATTAATTATAATTTGAATGCAATGGCAAACCATTTCATTCGAAAAAACGATTCTGAGCGAAGTTCCGTCATATAATGCCGTTTATTCGTCATTTTTTTACAATAATATTATTTTGGTTGCTATTAGTAACAATAATATTTATATTATCACTATGGTTACTAATATAAACAAATTTATCCGATGAATCAAATTCGTCGAAGGAAAAATGTCCTTTTTTTCGTTATTTTTTCGTCCTTTTTCTGTGTGACATGAGGTCAATTTTGGGAAATTCGAAAAATGACCTTTATAAAGTACAAACAACATCCAATTTGCAATCGAAAACATACAACATTCGTGAAAATCGGAGCATTATTTCGGGTAGTAAAAGTGTCTTCATACTTAAAAAAAAAAACAAAAAAAAAAAAAAAGAAGACCCACATCATTGTAAAATCAATACATTCTTCGCTTCGCTCAGAATCTAAAATACATATATTAACATTTAAATATATTCATTTGCTCTTTTTATTGATGTGCCTCCCTTTTTGATATTTCTTGCTACGCCACTGTTTAGCAGTATTTATTGGATTAAAAAAAGATAGCTGATATTACAATGGAAAGTATACACTATACAGGTGTAAAAATGATAGTGTTGAAATTTCATTAAAATTTGAATGTAATGGTCAAATCGTTGCATTATTAAAAACGATTTTGAGCGATGTCCTTTATTCAGATATTTATATTGAACTAAGAGATTTGAAATGTTTTATATGTCCTTAATATATTAGGGAAGAAAATTATAGAACACTTACGTTGTTATCTAAATATTAATAAATATAAAATTATGTGTATTAAATTTTTAATAAAAATGTAAAAATTTTAATCAATATCTATATTTGACTGTACTTCGCACGATTTTCGGATGTAATGATTTGTCATTGCATTTAAATTTTAATCAAAATTCAACACTATCCTCTTTATCCCTGTATCTCTTCCACACCACAGCAATATCAGATCTTTTTTTTATATATAAATTTACACGCATAAACACTGATAAGGTTAACATTAAATGAGATAGATATGTGCTTACTCAAACAATGGAACGACTTTAACGTTTAGACAGACAATTACAATTTTATACCTACTGGCTATACCAATACCATCAAATCAAAATACATTAATAGTAGACTGATAATATGAGTACCTATATATATATATTTATATGAGTGTATACTCGTATATAATCAGTGTTTGATTTGGGGGTACGCGGGGGGAGTACCTCTTTTATTTTTTTGAGCGTACCTCTTACTAATTATTAAATCCCCTATGATATTACATGTACTTAAGCATATTGGGGGAACGCTAATTTTTTTGAAAGTCTAATAGTCCCTCTTCTTTTTTTTCTACAAATCAAAACTGTACACAATGTATAATAAATTAATATTATAATTTAATAAAATAAATTATAGATTATTTTACTTTCAACTGCAGATAGGATTAAACTATTAACATATCTATAAACTATAAATATTGTAATTTTTCTGAGAATGGTTAAAAGGTTATTTTATAATTAATTTGAAAATATTATATATGCTATAACTTATAAGGTTATCGCTGTTGTCAGAATCTTCCAGCTCATAATGTCATCTAGCACGTGCTTGCAATAAATATAAATTTTATTACACTCAAACATTTGGTTCAAAATGTCAAAAATGTATATTAAACAATTTTCGTACCTACTATGATATATTGCTTGACCTAAGCATGACGTTACGAATTAAATACAAAGAGATATAATTCGAACATTTGGGGTACAGATGTTGCATATTATATACTGAATATTATATTTATTTAGTATTTATTTTAAAGACATTAAAAAATGTTTATTTAACGAATACAATAACTCGGTAACACATGGAAACAAGAAAACTGAAAAACAAAGTCAAATAATGAAAAATGTGTTTATCTATGAAATACACATATACATATAAATATTATAAATACATATACTCCTATGATTATTAAAATATAAACTACACAGAGTTTAAAAAAAATGAAAGGTACTAATAAGAAATGTAACTTATATATAATAATAAAAAAAAAAAAAAAATTTAAATTGTAATCTGTGGCGCCGAAAGTACTAGTCAAGGGGGGTCCTTTCAAAAGGGGTTGGTATCCGATAACTTAAGACATACCTACCGATTCAAAAAATATGAAAAATTAAGAAATCTAAATAATAATATTATAATTTATGATGTATGCTCTATGTTCATAAATTCATAATATTATATCCCTTATTGTCTATCATTATTATAGTAACAAATAAATAGTTAAAAAAGAGCTGATATTCCTGCCGCAAAGGATACAGGTGTGTGAATCATAGCGTTTAAATTTAATTAGAATTTGAATGCAATGATAAACCATTGCATTCGTAAAAACGATTCTGAGCGATGTTCAGTCAGATTATAATTTTCGTTTGAACTAAAAATATCAATTTAAAACAGCTATAAAAAAAAATTAAGATTAGGGAATTTTATAATATTTTAGTATGATATTAAGTAATATGTAAGTATACTTCAGTTAAATTTTCAGACCTAAATACCAAAAATTGCCAATTTTAACATACATTATATACGTAAAAACGAGAATTTTACGAAATATTCAAAGTCAAATATTTTGTAGAAAAATTAACATAACGGTTCCAAAATTTTACCACATATATATAATAGCTATGTGAACAGCCAATAAAATTTTCAAGTCCCTATCTTAAAAATTATCCGAGTTATCGAGAAATATAGAAATTGAATTCGTCAAAATTTCATTTTTCGTGAAAAATGCCGTTTTTTCGTCATTTTTTCGAAGTTTTTTCTACCGCCTAGTGTCAATTTTGAGAAATTCGAAAAATGACCTAAATAAAGTACCAACTAGATCCACTTTGCTACCGGAAACATACCCTATTCGTGATAATCGGAGCATTATTTCGGGTAGTAAAAATGTTTACAGAATAAAAAAAAAAAACAAAAAAACAAAAAAAAAATCACACATCATTGTAAAACCAATACATTCTTCGCTTTGCTCAGAATCTAAAATAAATAAACGTGTTACGTGTTACGTGTAATACGTCTATTCGTCTATAGATAATGACTTGTAAACTCGCTTATGAATTATGATTTTTTAATTAATTTTATACCTATTATGGAATAAGCCTAATGTTACTATAAACAATTATGTCATTTTAACCCAATATGCTGTTGTAACTGTAATAATATTGTAATTCCAGTTTTTAATTCTAACAGGCGACGTACAGATACAAAACTACAAAGTCCTGAATGCACTATTAGTTTTTCAGTATTATTTAGTGTAGGTATAAAATGGTAACCTATATTTAGGTACCTACTTGAAAAAAAAAATCATTTTTTATTTAAATTTTATGTATTGGTTTTACAATTGTCTTTTTTTTTTCTTTTTTTTTTTTATCTGTGAAAAAACTTTTACTACCCGAAATAGCAAATATTTCCAGTTAGAAAGTGGACGTAGTTGGTACTTTATTTATGTCATTTTTCGAATTTCTTAAAATTGATCCTAAGCAGTAAAAAAAGCGACATTTTTCGCGAAAACTGAAATTTCAACGAAATCGATTTAACGATAACTTTGGTAATTTTGAAGTTAGAGAATTGAAAATTTTATTGGGAGTTTACATTAGGATTATACTCGTATATATGTGTGGGAAAATTTTGGAAATTTTGTTAATTTTTCTACAAAATATATAATATAATAGGACATTGAATATTTCGTAAAATTTTTGTTTTTATGTATATAATGTTTGTTAAAATTAGTAATTTTGGGCATTAAGGTCTGAAAATTTTATTGAAGTATACTTACATATTACTTAACATCATACCAAAATATTAGAAAAATCCCGAGTCTCAATTTTTTTTTTTATAGTTGTTTTAAGTTGATATTTTTAGTTTAAACGATAATATTATACGATAATTTTACGATATATTCAAAGTCCTATATTTTGTAGAAAAATTAACATAACGGTTCCAAAATTTATCCACATATATATAATTCCTATGTGAATACCCAATAAAATTTTCAAGTCTCTAACTTCAAAATTGCCCGAGTTATCATGAAATATTGAAATCAAATTACAGCATGTCTCGCGAGACCTCCAGTTCACACGAATCAATACTCATAACAGTGATATTTAATATACCTAACTAATAATAGTGTCTGAATGGCGTCGTGGCCAGAAACGAACCGCTGCTAATATCTAGTTGTTCGTGGTACGTTTTTTATTTATTCGTGTTTAATCTTGGCTATACGGGAAAGTGCGAAAATTGTGTGTGAAAATAAAATGTATTAATTAATTTAATTAATAAATTATAGTAAATTTTATTATTTCACTCGTACAAAAATGGAAACAAATACTTGTTTGGACTTTGGAATATACGCCAGAAATTTGGTGGTGGTTTCACGACTAAACCGGCCGTGTTCCTTCCAACATGCCGGAGTAATCACGACCGATATATATATTTTTGGAAGTTGACGACTCCCATTACCATGACTACCAGTTCACACCAGGTAATGATCACGACTAACTCTCCTAAATTAGACTAAATACTAAAGGAGTCCTAATAGTAGTATTCTCACCCTGTGTACGACTCCGTGTGAACCGGACTTTATGTTTATGCCAATTATGACGGTTTCGATATGCATTATTCACTATATATAATAATAATCACACTTCATACCATTATTGCACAATTGATTTCACACGATACGGTTTTACCTAGCTTTTATTAAAAACACTAAAATATTATTGTGTAATCGAGTCTTAGATATTATTTGCAATCGAAAACATAAACTATTTGTGAAAATCAGAGCATTATTTCGGGTAGTAGAAGTGTCTTCAGATATAAAAAAAAAAAAACATACATCTTAGTAAAACCAATACATTCTTCGCGGCGCTAAGTTTCTAAAATAGATATAATTTTCTATAATAATATAATAAATAATAATTTATATAATAACTGTTTTTATAATAATGAATTATATAAAAATAACTTTTTTTTCTTAAAACTAATTATTATAATCAGTTTTCCATTGTTCATACGAACAAAAAAAAAAAAGATCTGATACCCCTGCCGCAGGGATATAGGTGTACATATCGTAGTATTTAATTATGATTATAATTTAAATGCAATGTTAAACCATTGTATTCGAAAAAACGATTTTGAGCGAAGTTCAGTCAGATAATGTAGGTATTGATTAATATATTGCCGTTTTTTCGTCATTTTTTCATCGATTTTTCTAACGCATAGGATCAATTTTGAAAAATTCGAAAAATTGCCTAAATAAAGAACCAAGAACATCCACTTTCCTACCGGAAACATATGCTATTTGTGAAAATCAGACCATTATTTCGGGTAGTACAAGTGTCTTCATTCATAAAAACAAAAAAATATAAATATCAATATTAAACAGCTATAAAAAAAAAATGTTACCATGGATTTTTTAAATATTTTAATATGATGATTCAGACATAGAAAGAAAAAAAAGAAAAAAAAAACGGCGGTCACCCATCCGCTGTCGATGCCTGGCTACAGTGCTCAACACCGAGATAGCGTTCAAGAATAGAGCCACGTTGTTGTGAATGCCATTTTTTCGTCATTTTTTTCATATTTTTGTTTAAACTAAAAATATCAACTTTAAACAGCTATAAAAAAAAAATTGAGACTAGGGATTTTTCTAATATTTTGAATTAATGTTAATTAATATATAAATATACTTCAGTAAATTTTCTGACCTTAATACCAAATATTGCTAATTTTATCAAATATTATATACAAAAAAACGAGAATTTTACGAAATATTCAAAGTCCTATATTTTGTAGAAAAATGAACTTAACGGTTCCAAAATTTTACCACATATATATAATAGCTATGTGAACAGGCAATAAAATTTTCCAGTCTCTAACTTCAAAATTGTCCGAGTTATCGTTAAATATTGAAATCGAATCCGTCGAAATTTGAAAAATGCCGTTTTTTCGTCATTTATGGTCGTTTTTTCTACCGCTTAGGGTCAATTTTGGGAAAATCGAAAAATGACCTAAATAAAGTACCAACTACATCCACTTTGCTACCGGAAACATATGCTATTCGTGATAATCGGAGCCTTATTTCGGGTAGTAAAAGTGTCTTCATACTTAAAAAAAAAAAAAAAACAAAAAAAAAAAAAAAAAGACACATCATTGTAAAACACTAAAACCAATACATTCTTCGCTTCGCTCAGAATATAAAAAAAAAAAGACACACATGACACATCATTGTAAAACCAATACATTCTTCGCTACGCTTAGAATCTAAAATAAATAAATAAATAAATAATATATCAAATATACAAATTTGAAGTATACACAGTCACATTAAGTATATTGATAATTTTAGTAAGTATTAATCAACGAAGACTTAAAATAAAAATTAGCATGAGATACTTATTTGTTATTAAGCCAGCAAAACAATCTTCAAATACGAACGTAGTTTCACTACTGTCTAGAAACCTTGGTAAAAAATGAGATTAGTTTATTATAAATCACACCTAATCTCATTGGGAACCAAAGATTACTAAACTATATTGTGTATTTGAAATTCAACAATTATTATATAGAATTATCCACTAAATCGGTAGTATAATAAAGATAATAAATCATAATATTATTAACAAAATTATTGTCATTATGATAATTATAAAGTAATAGATAACAGATACAACTTATATTAATATAATTATAAATTTTATATTTTTATAAAATAATATTAATAAAAGAATACATAAATTATTATGTTAATAATCTCGAAATATGATAATAAATATAAGAAAAAGAATAAATAAATAGGTAATAAACATAATATAATAAATATTTGTATATAATATTAATTTGTTACACTTCACAATTCATCCAAACAACCTTAAATTTTTTATTAAATTTTAAAATAATATTATATTATTTAGGTGTCCCATTTGAATAGGTAATATAAATTTTATACTACAAAAATGGAGTGATTTCTACTTATTTCACATAATATTAAATTCTTAAACACCATTTCTCATTAATGTAATATATAATGAAATTCTCCTGAAGAACTTGTAGAAATATAATATAAAAATTCGAAAAATATGTCATTTTAGACACTATATGCATAAAATTAACCAGTATTTTTTTTTTAATAAGATTTAGATAAATACACAGATTCCTCAAAGTCTAGTGTATCTAGCAATTACTAATTGCTCAAAATTACAAATTACTCACCTGTCACAATATGGTATACATTTTATATTTATTATCTATAATAAAATAATGATTTGATACGTATATCTCATCAATGTTAAATATCATTGAAAAAAATCAGATCTAGTATAATAGTATTTCTAATAACTAAGAAATAATAATAAACTCTATTAAATCCCAAGAAATACTAAACTTTGAGGTCAGTCATATATCGTATTCGGCTTATTATATACTATTTTCATAAACGTAAAATATTTTTTTTTAGACAAAACATTTTTTATAATATTGTATTGTAAACCATAATTTTTCATTCATATATATGATTCATTGCAAGACCTTTGAAACGTCTAAATTAAGAACATATTTTTAAATCATAGAAAATATTAAATTATTTTATACTATAATAGTATACACTAATAAATTATCATAGACGTAAGATTAACATAATAATATGGATAAAATTAACGGGTTTTTTTTTTATGATATTGATAATAAGACACTGACTCATCAAAGTCTAGTACATCTAGCAAAGTATTGTTTTAATATAATTCACATCAACAACCTATAAAACCTAGACAATACTAAACTCTGTTGTGTATCTCCATTTCTTTAATATAATGAAATGAACTAATAGTGATCTTGGATATTTATTAAAATTTAATGTAATTGTCATATTAATTTTAGTCTCGGTTATAAAATAAAACAACACATATAATTATGCAGATAAACAGATAGAATTATTATATACTTACAATAACTAGATTACATAACAACATACTAATACACAACTATATTATAAATAAATAGGTTATACAAATTAAATATATAAAAAATTATATAAAATACATATTAAAACAACAATTATTATAAAATAACTAATAA
>JAIUCT010000012.1:6107420-6126416 GCA_021307375.1 Tetraneura akinire | reverse complement strand
ATCGCATTCAGCTTATTATATACAATTTTCATATACATAAAATAATTTTTTTTAGGCAATACATTTTTTATAATATTGTATTGTAAAACATAATTTCTCATTCATATAATATGATTCATTGCAAGACCTTTGAAAAGTCTAAATTAAGAACATATTTTTTAATCATAGAGAATATTAAATTATTTTATACTATATACACTAATAAATTATCATAGACATAAGATCAACATAATAATATGGATAAAATTAACGGTTATTTTTTTTACGATATTGATAATAAGAGACTGAATCGTCAACGACTAGAATAATTTGAAAATTAATATGTCAGTATTTATTATAATTCAGCACTGACAGTATTTAATTCCAAAAAATACTAAAGTCTGTTGAGTGTTTCCATTTCTTCAATACAATGAAATGAAGTAATAGCGAGCTTGGTTACCTATTGAATATTTAATAATATTCAATGTATTTGTCGTATAAATTTTAGTCTCAGTTATAAAATAAAACAACACATATAATCATTCAGATAAACAGATAGAATTATTAGGTATATAATTACAATATGTAACTAGATTATATAAACAACATACTATTACACAACTATATTATAAATAAATAGGTTATACAAATTAAATATTTAAAAAAGAACTGATACTCCTGCCGCAAGGATATAGGTGTGCATATCATAGTATTTGATTATAATTATAATTTAAATGCAATGTTAAACCATTGCATTCGAAAAAACGATTCTGAGCGAAGTTCAGTCAGATAATGTAGGTATTGATTAATAGATTGCCGTTTTTTCGTCTTTTTTTCATCGTTTTTTCTAACGTACAGGATCAATTTTGAAAAATTCGAAAAATGACCTAAATAAAGTACCAAGAACATCCACTTTCCTACCGGAAACATATGCTATTTGTGAAAATCGGACAATTATTTCGGGTAGTACAAGTGTCTTCAGTCATAAAAACAAAAAAATATAAATATTAATTTTAAACAGCTATAAAAAAAAATGTTACCATGGATTTTTTTAATATTTTAATATGATGATTCAGACATAGTAAGAAAAAAAAAACGAAAAAAAAAAACGGCGGTCACCCATCCAGCTATCGATGCCTGACTACGGTGCTCAACACTGAGATAACGTTCGAGAATATTTCGCCGACTACACCACACGCGTCTCACATAGAGCAACGTTTTTGTGAATGCCAATTTTTCGTCATTTTTTTCATAATTTTTTCGTTTAAACTAAAAATATCAACTTTCAACAGCTATAAAAAAAAATTGAGACAATGGATTTTTCTAATATTTTGAATTAATGTTAATTAATATATAAATATACTTCAGTAAAATTTTCAGACCTTAATACCAAATATTGCTAATTTTATCAAACATTATATACAAAAAAACGAGAATTTTACGAAATATTCAAAGTCCTATATTTTGTAGAAAAATGAACGTAACGGTTCCAAAATTTTATCACATATACATAGTACCTATATAAACTCCCAAAAAAATTTCAAGTCTTTAACTTCAAAATTGCCTGAGTTCGTATTCGAATCGAATTCGTCGAAATTTGAAAAATGCCGTTTTTTCGTCATTTTTTGGTCGTTTTTTCTACCGCTTAGGGTCAATTTTGAGAAAATCAAAAAATGTCCTAAATAAAGTACCAACTACATCCACTTTGCTACCGGAAACATATGCTATTCGTGATAATCGGAGCATTATTTCGGGTAGTAAAAGTGTCTTCATACTTAAAAAAAAAAACAAAAAAAACAAAAAAAAAGACACACATCATTGTAAAACCAATACATTCTTCGCTTCGCTCAGAATCTAAAATGATATAAAATACATATTAAAACAACAATAAATAAGTAATAATTATTAATTATTCAAATATAATATTCTATGTTTATGTAGCTTGTTTTTGCTGCATAAATTATTATGCATCATTATTATATATATTTTATTATATTATTATTTATATTCAATATTAACTATTCTACAATTTTACAATTTTACTTATGTATACTTAAATTAATTGTGGAATATCTTGGTATATCATCAATTGGCAATATAAATTCTAATGACAAATAAAAATGTAACGTGACATAGAAATTATATTACGAATCGACAGATACACTATTTTATTTTATTATTAGTTACCTTATAAATATTATATATTTACTTATGTGTACTTAAACTAATTGTGGAATATCCCATTAGGTATATCATCAATTGGTAATATAAATTCTACTCACAAATAAAAATGTAACGTGGCCTAGAAATATATTACGAATCGACAGATACACTATTTTATTTTATTAGAACCTTATAAATATATATATATAATATAGGTTCTATGTAAATTTGTCGTGCCAAAATAATTTTAACAATAAAGTCGCCGTAATTATTCGTAGGTATTTAATTTTAATTAAAATTTGAATGCAATGATAAACCATTGAATTCGAACAAACGATTCTGAGCAAAGTTCATTCAGATAATGTAGGTATTGAATAATATATTGCAGTTTTTTCGTCATTTTTTGGTCGTTTTTTCTACCGTTTAGGGTCAACTTTGAGAAATTCGAAAAATGGCCTAAATAAAGTACCAACTACATCCACTTCCCTACCGGAAACATATGCTATTCGTGAAAATCGGACCATTATTTCGGGTAGTAATAGTGTCTTTATACTTAAAAAAAAAATAGACACACATTATTTTAAAACCAATACATTTTTCGCTTCGCTCAGAATCTAATATTTTTAAATATTGGGGACGGGGAGACACTTAAAATCTACAATTAACAATTATTACAATTATTTATTTTACATCTATGACATACCACACACGTCATGTGCGTTACAAATTCAATACATCAAAACTATACGACCTGGTCGGCGCCATATCCAAGTGGTGGATGGCCGATAATATGATGGATCAGATTGACGATGGCAAAACTGGCTCCCGAGGATAAATGTAAAATCCAATACGCACGATGGGTGGTATGTCTGACGATGGCGACGTTGAACGACGACACGCACACAATGGGCACAATGTGGTGTTCGTTAAAATACCACCTAAATAATGTATAAGTAATAAAGTATAATAAAATATTTTATTGTAAAAGTATTGAAAAATAATAAGAATGGATGATAAAAAATACGCCACTGGTGACTAGTCTCATATATTTATTACGTGTATATATTAATCTCGCAATTTAAAATCAATTTAATGCACTTTATATAATCGACGTTAATTATATATTTATAAATTTTTCTTGTAATTAATAGTTGTAACACTATTTTAACTTATATTTAAACTTAATGTATTATAAAAGCTTCTTAAAAGCTTAATAAATTATCGATATAATTATTATTTATTATTTTTACATTAAACTAAAGTGTTATATAACTCTATATCTTATATATATAAATATATAGTTCGTAGAAACTGATAGAATATTTATAAACCTATCTTCACGCATTGTAGGTATTATATATTTTATTTGCAATGTTAATAAACAAACACATAAAAATACAACATGGATTTAAAAAAAAATATAGTTGTTGCATCTTATAAGAAAATAAAATAGACAATATTTTATTATACTCTAAAATACGTATATCTAAACGTCACCGTGTCATTTCTAACGTATACTCATACCCATCAAGACATTGATTTTGTTTCCATTGTATAATTATTATTTCGTATGCGCAAATGTCTGGGAGTTAACCAAACAAAGGTCTAGTTCGGACGCCTATTTGGCAGAATTAATATTGGGCACCCGTAGGTTTCTGCCATGCTCTGGTTGGGGGATGGTAGTAGTCGAGACAGTAGGCTAGATTTTACAGCGTCGGTCACTCATCCGCAATGCTTAACACCTCGGTAGCTTTCGTGATTATCACGCCGACTCCATCACACCTCTCCATTGTATTACCTGGATTAACGATATTAGTGTACACCCATATATAAAGTCCTTTAAAAATATCTATATTTAATATCATATCACTTTAAATGAACATCTTAAAAATAAATTATAATGTTATAGATGTATTGTTATAGAACTTAGTATTCGAATATATTATTAAAGATACAAATATCGCTTTTGGAGTCTTCTATAAAATATTATATTGAGACCCATTTTTCAATGCATAATGTTCTTATTATTTCATATTTATTATTATTATTTCTAACAAGATAATTCAATTTCTATAGGAAAAATCTTTCCCTACAATGAATTAAAAATTATTCAATTGATTAAAAAATTACCAAATTTGTTCTTATATTAGTTAAATTATTATTTTTACGGATCATTAGAAAATCTATATGTATGAAATAATGTAGAAAAAATAGATTGCAACGTTGGTTTCAGTTTCAATCAATATTTTTTTATCAATACCGCATTATTCACAAAAGCATTAATGATATAATAACATTGTAATTCTACCATATCTTAACATATTTTTAATTTTCATTATAAATGACTATAATATAATTCATAAACGTGAATATAGAAAATAAAAACAATATAATTTTATATTTTGGTAGATATAGCATATAGATAATGATATTGAATTGGTTTTTTACAAAGTTCAGATGATCATATTATATTATATTAATGATTGTACAGTTGACTGGGGTTGACAATTTGGTTCGAGAAAATCAGAGTAATTATTATTTTCCGTCATTGTGAATTATTATTAAACAATTATCCCTAATCAATTGTTCAACGCTAATTTTAATATTATGTTCTCGACCTACCCATATATAAATAAAATTATTTTTTGTCTAAATTTCAAATATTTGTATTCAAAAAATACACATGTGTTTAAAGCTTAAATGAAGACAATATAAATTTAATTATTTTAACTTAATTAAAAAAATATGTAGTTTGAACGGTATATTAATAATAATAAAATATAATTCATACCAGGTCATTGCTCTGAAGGAAATCTCAGTGATTTTTGTCAAATTACTAGTTTACTAAACATAGTAAAGCCATACTGAATATTATATATCATAGTCTTATTTTCATTCACTGAAGTATTGACAAACATTGTTAAAATTCTGGGTAGTTAATTAATTAGGGAATAAATAACATAAACATCTGAAAAAAATAAGAGCATTTTATAGACACATTGTGTAAATAATAATATTACAAACAATATAAGTTAAATTACCTATAAGATGATGATAATTAGCATTACCTATACATATTAAGACTGTAAAATTTTCAGACCTACGTCGAATTGTAAGTATATAAACTGATTGAATTGCGTGCGCATTTAAATCGATGGCATTCATTTAATTTAAAATAACTTTTACACATAAAAATGTGTAAAATGTGTTTCGTACACGCCCATCGCTGTAAATTATTATTTAAAAATTTTTGAAAGTTAAATTTATATCCATCTATTATTATTAATTTTTTATTATTTTCACTGTACATTATATTATTTTGTGCACCCATTTTTACTGTTTAAACACAACTGATTGTATTAACGAATTTTGTGTAAACTATTATTTTGATCGGTAAATAAAATGTCAAAATGTACATAATAATACATAAGACATAACTTATAAAATTAGATAAATCAAATATACACATTAATTTATAGCTTTATACATTCGAGATACTATATATTACACATAATACATAATACCCGTATGCCGTATATTAATAAAATCTTACAGTGAAAAATCCATAATATCAAATATTATTTTCGGTTAATACAGCACTTCATCGGAAAGACCATATACGGCAAGCACGCAATTCATACCTGTATAAAAAAAACCGATCACGCAATTCAACCAGTTTATTTACTTTCGTACGCAATTCAGATGCACCGTGACTTTATAGTAATAATATGTATTATAGGTCTATGCGTGTACATACCGTTTAAATTATTTTGTACTCAATTAGCTTAAGTTATCACTAAATAGTTTCCTATTTCTCTTTTTCCTTTAATTTTTCGCATAGTAGCTCTTTATAGCAATAACAGAAACCACACAATACAATAAAATATTATATTAAAAATTAATATAACAATAACAATAATAAATATTTGATTAATATCTATAAAATATTAAAAAGCTAGTTTCTAATTTCCACTTAGATGACAATTGCGTCATAAGGGTAATCATACCTGTATGTCACGAAATTACTCCAATAGCAGACGAACATGAGAAAAAAGTCCGACCACACTGCCGTCTAGTAGGTCAAAGATGCTCGACGGAGCGACGCGGATTCGATCTCCAGAAGTTTTGATGGCAACTTCATTGACTTTCCAGTGGACGCATCTGTATAAATTTACACATATTTTTTTTTTGGTGATGCTCCGTGTCATCTCTAAAAGCTGACCTAGTGGACGCTTTGCTTAATTGTGTTAAATTATAATTATTACAGCATATAATATTATTATTTTTGTAAATTTACTTAAGGTATCTATATAATAGGTACCTATATACCTTACTTAACTTAAATCTAGGTATATATAAGTACCTAACTTAAATACAGAATAAAAATGAACAGCACGATATTAAATAATATTTTATATTTTATAAATTATTACCTTCTTCATTCACATTTATATTATTAATAATATACTGACATAATAATATCTTATTTTAATTTACATCCATACAAATAAAATAAATACAATAATAAGTTATTATTATAGCGTGGCGAACATGAATTTTTAGTAATGGACGATATATTTACATGAGACTCGAAAAATATATTATTATTTTAATAATTATATCTAATCTGCTAGGTGTTTGGACATAAGTATCTTAAGTGTTATTATGTTTATTGATAAAATAATTATAGTTGATTAAAAAATTGAGAAAATTAAGAATATGAAAGTAGTTGTACGTTATTGGATTGTATACGTTTTTAAAATATATGAATTATACATTTAATATTGACAGTAATTCGTTGTAATAAACTCAATAATATTTCTTAAAGTAATTCATATAATTTTAATCCTTAATTATCTTCGAGATTATCTTATTACACATAATTTTTCAATTTCTTTTAACTTGTGTTCGTGTATCCTATGTATATAGTATATTGTATAATGTGGTATAATTTATTATAACTTATAATATGCTTAAAAATTATATCATTTTATCTACATTATTTTGGCCTATAAACTATATTTCTTTGTTAGTGGTTATTGATTAGTATGTTGTACATATATTTACAAAATATAATGATTTACTTATATTAATTACAATAATGTAATAATCAAAATTTAGTATTTATACAATAGATTCATAATATGATCAATTCATATTATTCGTTTAAATGCGATTTATGAACGTATGCTTATACTATTCTTGAAGCCAATAAATTTCAATATGAAAGATGACTACCCAACTAGCGTAGTACCTTACCTATTAAGAGGTCAATTGAAATTTCCAGTTATATAGTTTGTGGATTATAGATAATATTGCGATTTATTGTTATATATTATTTAGGTATAAATTTAGCAATTTTTATAAAAGTTTTTGTCTCGTATAATTATTTAATATTAATATCACATTTTAAATTAATATAAGGAACCTTATATATAATTTTATAGTCGTCAATTTTACATTCAAATAAAAATGGTATGTCACTGTGAGTTATATTGTTCAAAACAACGTTTACCTGATAGAATATTTATAAACCTATACTATATCAATACGCATTTTAGGTATTAGATATATTTACAATTTTATTAACAAATAAAAAAAAATACATCTTAAAAAATAAAATAAAATAAATGTAATTTTGTTCCCGTTGAATAAACAGAATTCACGTTATTAAAGTAAACCCATATATAACGTCATTTTAAAATTAAATTTATATGTTCTTGATGTTGCTATGGAACTCTTCTAAAAGGACAAATATACGCTTAGGATTCGAATATATTACTAAAGGTATAAATGTGCCTTTAGAAGTCTTCCATCTGCCTACGGATATTTTCGGGCGAACAGTCTTGTTTGATTACTATAGACCTTTTACGGAGTACAACTTTGGTGCACTCACTAACTCTCATCGGACTAAGGTAAACATTTTCGTTAAATCTAAACTGGCGCGAAAACAGTTGGCTCATACTTCTTTATAACATGCAATAAATGTTTTGTAAATTATATTATACATATTAAATAATGTATATTAATATATAATATTTTAATATAACATTGAACGTTCTTGTAATAGCATATTGAATATAACGAAAACTTATTAATAATATTAACATCACTATAAAACATTAGGTAACTAACTTCAATTGGCAATAGTCCAATAAAATAACCATGTATATCTTTGAAACGTTAATTTATAATAAAAATATGAACGGAATTAGACAGCACTGTGACACGATTTTTTGTATGAATTTACAATAAAACAATATATGATAAAAACGCCAATCAAAGTTATAATTCAAAGATATATTTTATAATGATCAAAGCTTATAATTATTTAATATGTATTCACTTACGAGATACGCCCACGAGTGATACGTGTCATTAGAAGGTTGTCAAAAAACAGAGCACCGGAGCGACGATAGTGTTAGCTACCACTGGCTCGGTATCTTATCGTACGACCTGGGAACAGCAAAAAGATCGCGAATCGTCGAATGGGTATTACCCATATCGACGGCCACGTCAACTGTTATAACTCATAATATAATATAATATACATTTATACTGTTGTATTACTATCAGGTCGGTATTTTTTTTTTCTAAAATCGTAAATGGATACGGTGAAATCGTGAAGTTCAATACGTATAATACACTCGTAATATAGCATCCGCCGCATATAATACAAAACGTATAAATTGAAAATTATAAAAAGAGTTATAATAATCAAATATACGTATTTTTATACAAAGATAGCGAAGTCATAATAATAAGTCATAACGTTAAAAAGTTGGGCGGCAATAAAATAACGTATTATATTATAATACATTACTACAAATGCGCAATGTGCATCGATCGACAAAAAACGGTGAAACATAACACAAAAAAATGTCTGCTGCGTCGGCCGCCGGGATTCGAACCCGAGTAGATACTGGTGTATGACACTACCTTGCGAAGCGAAGTTTTATATCATACAATACCACTTAACCGCACCAGGTTGGTATTTATTAGGGTTTATCCCTATCCTCAAGGAATGTACCGCGAAGCGGTGTTTGAGTAAGTGAGCAGAGCCGGGACTCCGGCAGTCCCTTACAATTGAAAACTATAAACTGCTTCTTAGGTCATTAAGTATTTTGAAAAAATCAAAAACTTAATCATTTAAAAATTTTCAGGTCTGTAAGTTTAAAATTGCCTGAGTTATCGAAAAATTTTAAATTGATTTAGTCAAAATTTCAATTTACTTGTAAAAAAATATGCTAATTGTGAAAGTCGGACATTATTTCAGGTTGTGAATTGTCTTTAGACATAAAAACAAAACAAAAACACATGCCATTGTAAAACCAATATATTTTTCGATTCGCGTAAAATCTAAAATCAACATTTTTGAATAATGTTATATTATAGAATAAATAGGTGAGGTTATCTAATAATATAATATCTAAAGAAAAAACAAAACGTTTGCAATAGCGTGCGCATATGCTTCACCTTTTCTACCGATGAAACAGTCTAGAGCCACACTGCAGTTAACAAAGATAATGTTATTTTAGTGATAAATGACGTCATGGATAGTAAACAATTTTTTCTACGAATCTACGATGTTCCATACGTATGATCCATATGATAAATCGCGAAAAACGACCGATAAATAAAGTGAGACGGTTGGAAACTCGAATAAGATGGGTCCGAAAACCATTTTTGAAATGGTCGACGCAAATATAACGGCAAAATTATTCGCCGAAACCGCGAAAAGCATCATTATTACGTTACGTCGAACTACAGTGACGCGAAAAGAAACACGCGTTAGAAACACGACGGTGAAACGAATGGAAAATTATTAAATTACGCATTTAAAGTTTTCGCAGGCACTCGCAAGAAACCGTTATAAACGATTATAAATACGCACCGATCATGAAAAACGAGAAAAACGCATAAAAAAATGTCGAATTTCGTCGTACATACGGAAATATATAAAATATAATTTTTTAATAACTCGAAGTTCGAACAACGGCGACAAAACTGCGCTTACAATACGTATTTTTTTTTTTAATTATTTTAATTACGATATTTTCGGTCACTACGTAGCAAGAGGAGACCAAATGTAGAATAATAAAACATGGTAAAATAAAAAATTACGAATCCTTAAAAAAGGTTCTATTAAAAAAAAAAAAGACTAAGAAAAGTTGACCGCAAATAATGACTAAAATCCGAAATCATAGAAACATTATATTCCTTTATGCCTTATGCCTTTATGACCAAATAAAATTTGTTATAATATTAACGTTATACTACTTATGGAAATAAGTAAAATATTATATAATAATTATTATATTAACTGATACAAATTAAACGAGATTAGTTTACTTATAAATGGATACAATAAACGATGGAAAGTAATTAAAGTCAGTGTTTATTTCAGACTTAATTAGACGGGAGGGTATTATAAATTTTTGTGGTCCAAAAAAATAATCTATAAGAAAATCATATATTTCCGATTAACTGTAAAGTTCTGAAAATGTATGATTTATATCTTATATGCACTATAATCTATATAATAATTAATTATTATCTAACATAATACATTATTATGACGTGTTGGTCGTAATTATATTATTTCATTTTATCATCATACACAATATTTCCTTATTACTATTTTCAATAACAATAGTCGATAATATTCCGGAGGGGGGGGGGGGGGTAAACCTAAACCACCTGCAATAAACACTGTTTAAAGTATATGTGGTGCGTATAACACACGATCTTCGATTAATCGTAACAGACAACTTTTATATTTATTTTGAATTTATTTTGTTTGAATCAAATTACTTGAACAAGTCAAACGTACACAATTAATACGGGATCATTTTGGAATTTGACATAGTGTCGATGCATCGCGATGCCTTTAGTAGAGGTATTGCGATGCACTGATACTATATTGGTATAGGTTCTATACCAATACCTATCTTGGGACCTGTTTGACCCCAAAATACTTGTTTCGCAATTCGATAACGTAATATGCGAAAAACTGCACCGTAACTCCGCATTCTAAAAATATTTTAAACACCCAAAGTCCGCATGCAATAAAATTGTTTGAAATATCTATTACACCGGAGATACACATTTATCTATATCTAAACCTATATCTAGTATTATGTACCAATTAATTTAATGATTTCCCATGTCTATACATAAGCTTTGTGACTAAATGAATCGACAGTGATCACTGATCAGTTGTCTAACTAGTAGTTGCTTAAAATATAAATTTATTACAAATCTATTTAATTAAGTTTTATTTAAATATGGAATGTACCTAGGTGTTGTATACAGTCTGTTGCGCCAAAGGCGGTCCTTACAAGCGGTTGCTCCCAATGATTCGCACGAAAAGGGAAATTAGAAGGGAGACGGAAGACGGAATAAAAGTGTAAACACTGATATGATAATTATATGAATGTGCCGCAATGGCAGGCACACCAGTATACTATAATCGAACAAAACAATTGTATATATATGTACATATATATAAAATATATATATATATATATACATAAATATATATGTACATATGGTTATAGGTACAATTATAATCGCGCAGGCGCCCACTTACAAATATATATGGACAAAGATATACGTTAAGCAAATATATAATATAGATTATAATACAATAGAAAATACGCCAACCTGGACTAGCTGCACACCACCTTCGCTGGAATACTGACGTCAATGTTGAGGGGAGGGACGCATGTACAGTCGCCAATATTTCGTCCAAAGCGTACAGGACGTGTACAATCCGAAGCCGCGTATATAACAAAACGCGGGGCATATAAAGAAAAACGGAACGCACCGAATGATAAAACCACGGAACACAAGACCCGTGGTTTATCGACCTGGCCTAAACGTAAAAGGTTTCAACGGAAATGGGAACGTCAGAAAAATGTATAAAAACGCATACACTCGATGCGATAGTTATCGGACGACAGACCGAGTGACAAAAAGTCGCTTTAATTGTTCCTGTAGTTCCCGTACGAGAAGATGGACTCGCGAATGATAAATGTAGCAATGCGAAAAATCCCGCGATAACGACGGATTATATTGAAGCTCGAATTATATTGTGCTCGAACAAAGTCAACGACAAAATGTGCTCAGTAAAAAATAATTAGAAATATTGTTATGTGCAGAGTTACAGTAATAAAAATAAACATGTGTGGAGAGTTAGGGTATTAAAAAAAAACTTATTTGTTAAAGAAAAACTTCGTATGTTACGGTGCACTGGAAAAATGAACAAATTACACTACAAGGTTGACAGACCACGATTCATATGAAATTACATCGATATAATGGCGTATATAATGATTTATCGCCTCATAGAATTATACTATCATATGGAACAAATCGCGTATACATTTTTGTCCCATAACACGGTATTATGATCGACATTTGGAATTTATAGATTTTACTAAAACAAAATACTCATATATTAGATATAATCTTTATTCATTACAATGTTGCATCGTAATGCATGGGTACCTATATCATGATGTAATATAATGAACACGATCATCGTACGTCTTAATATTAATAATAATAATAATAATAATAATAATAATATAAAAATATAAATTCATATAAAATTAATGTAAATAAATTTATGTACTAAATACAAATAAATCAGATAATAATATTTTTACCTTACGGATTACATTGTAGCCGAGTGTTCAAGTCACCATGCAATGCACCTCCTTGCAATTCAAAACTGGAACGTCTACTGATGCTGTACGAGGGCGGTGTAAACATATTTGTACGATGCATGCCAGGTAATCGTCCCTCGTTAATGGTGGGGAAAGATGCTGTATTGTTGTTATTTATTTGTTTGACGGTCACGTTTAGGGTGATTCTGGACAAATCGTAGAGACATGTTCGAATCATAACCGTGTGGTTCTTGTACAAGCATACTATATTATATATTTATACAATCTATATGTATATAATGTATTCTAATGTATATAATAAGTATATGTAGGTATAAAATAGTAAATTTTTTGTGGACTTGGGTTTTTATTTATTTATTAATATATAATATCCAGTATCCACAAGAACTTTTCTTATAAAAATAAAATCGTATGTATTGTTATTATTTCTAGTCAATTCGTTATTAAAAATATATATTATATTATTATAATATATTTAAAATATTTCAATTTTGACAAATTTGTTAATAAATATTTTACAATAACTCAGAAAGTATTGAACTTAGAGACTTGATAGTTGAATTGGGTATTTAAATTTGTATTTTATATACGTAATAAAATTTTGGAATTTTACGAATGTTATCACTTATTACTTATGTAATAATATATTTTAAACTCTAGAAGACCGAAGTAATCTTGCTTGCATTACAGGCAGGATATAATATTATATAGTTTTATCCGAAATTTTAAATAAATAAATATATTATGTATCGTCGTTCTCATACGTATATATGGTGATGAAAATACATTACGCATCACAAAAAAGAATAATACCGTATATGTTTATTATATATATTATTATATTATACTCAATTTTTGGAGGGCGTCAGAGACCAGAACCGCATAAAATACGTAGTTATATATAAAAGAAAAATATCGTTAACCGTGATCTCCTGCCGATTTCTAAAACCATTCGATTCTCAAGGCTAACATGTGTATCGTTATTTATGATGTTGTGTACAATATGAAACTTCTATTGTATACGTATAATAAGCGATCCGATACCAAGAAAAATGCACATTAGAAGTATTTTTTTCCTTCTTCGAAGGGACATAATACAAGATTTATAGTTACCCTGGGTTGGCATATGTTATTGTAGTTAGCCTAGTCCCATCTCCCATTTAATTGTATATTATGTACAACTGCAGGCGGATCGTGTCCTCGGGTCCTTTTAAGGGATAAAAACTAAATCACACGTATTGAAAAACGACCACCAGCGAACAGGTCCTAATATTTTAAACCCAAACATATATATATATATATATATTATTATAAATATATGTATAAAATAACGTCGTCCTGACGTAAGAGTAGAACCATACACGTGTAGATATCATTATATTATATATAATAATAATATTATTATAAATGTATAGCGGTGATATCCGATTCCTGATGTTTCGTACCGTAGCCACTTTTTTTAGAACACGATTGTCGGATTGTGGACGATCTAAAAGTTTAATAAGTGAGCAACGTTGCCACATTGAAAACTGATTCCAGACGATTTGTTTTCGTCTATTATTACACAAATCGATTTTTATATACAATAATATTTTATATCAATTATCTGTACACTGTGCAACACGTACATTAACTTTAAAAATCCAAACTATTTGATCATCAAACTAAGCGGCAGACACAGACTAATTTATTCGTCAGCTCACATCGCGTTTATCATATACGTGGACCAGTCGACAAAAAAAAAGACAGCAATCTAATAAGTAATTGTAATTTTAGCTCAAACCGGTATTTGTATATATTTCGGGTAGTCACGTCATGATTAGTAAATAGAAAACTGTAGGCTGCTGTGGTGGAAGGGTGAAATATGACATATGATTCACGACCGTGTAAACTGAAATTGATAAATAAAAAAAAATAATTTGTTTCTTAGCCATGACGATATATTTTTATATCAAGGGCGAAGGAAATCAAATCAATCTCATTCAGATAAGAACTTATTTATATGATGATATACAAATATATAGGTACCTAGGTACTATAATATGTTACGAATGTAATGTCCAAAGGCTGGTTTATGTTATTACTTATTAAAATCTTTTGGATAATATCCGTTATTCATTAATTTTAAATTTAATTAATATTTAGGTTTTTACTATTTAATTGTATAATGTAATATTAAAATATTATAATACAAAAATCCTGCAAAATCCAACCACACAATGGGGTTTACTACTTATGAGAAAAAAAGTCTTTATATATAAAATAATAAAATGTATATTTTTACGTTGCAGTAATCAGAACGGTGTAATTAGTTGCTCTAGGTTACCTATACGTTATAATTTAAAGTTTATTTTTTTATGATTAGAGTAGTGAGTAGTCTATATCAAATGTAGCATATTAAACACGTAGTGTTGATATATATACTTGACTTATCTGTAATGTGTCTACATAACATAAGTAACTGATTATACCATTAACCCGAGTCGTACGTCTGGCACTAGTGTGTTTTGAACAACCGACAGATAATATTATTATATATTATTTTTATGGCCGGTTTTTTACTCTAGCACCGCATAATTCCTATATACTTTTACTTAATCGGGGCTTTCTGTTGATTAACGTCCAACCGGTTTCCATACTGTAGCGGTAAATTACGTGTACATGTACCTACGCCCGTCGCACCTTTCTTGTAAACATATATATATATAAATTATATATATATATACACATATAATATAATGTATTGTTACATTATATTATATTATATATAACATTCCTGGACTCCAAGCGGCGTCTATCCACAGAAAAAAACAACATTTTCAATCGAATAACGAGGATTATATTCTAATTTATTATTAAGCCACTTTTATGTATTGTATTAATATACACTGGAACGGTATTTTACTTCACCTGTGACAGGTTTCATCGTATAATATAATAATACTCGTAGTCGACGGTGGCGTGTTTAATGTGATCGTGAGGTGGTCTACGGTATAAAAGATCTACCCTCTTAGAATAATATTTATATGACCGGTTAGGTAAAAAGCCGGAGGTCACAGTGGTATTGATTAAAATTTTAATTTATTATACGAAAAAAAACACGTTGAGTATCAAATACTGTTGAGAATCAACTAATCAAGATATTGTGTTTTTCAAATAAGAAATCTAATTATTGGAATTTTTTTCCAAAAGACACTAAGGATCCTTGAGATATTAGACTTTAATCGGAACTCGAGATTAATTTACCTAAGCAATACGATATTAAAGTATTATTATGATATATAATTATTATTATATCTTGTGTATTATAATATTATATTTGCTATCCATTTTTACTAATATTATTTAATAACTGTTCTGAAATTACGTTTTTGAAGTGAAATCATTTATTATATAAAACATACAAAATGGTTACATAAGTAGTCTAATCAACTGGGAATAAACCCCCTGATATGACATTTATAATCATTAATAATAATGAATGTATTATTTTATTTCCGGCTACCGATTGCATTTCAATCCAAACCTGACTCGACCCTATTTCGAGTTTAATCCTAAGAAACACATATATTTATCATTTATATTATATTTTGTTTAAAAGTTAAAATAGGTACTAAAATTATTATTCTTAAATGTGTTTTTATTTAGTGCCTATATAATAAAAAATAGAAATAAGTAATTTAATACGTTACTTTTATAAGTTTATTAATTGGTAGGTACTTTAGACTCGAATACAATGTTATACGTACGAGATATATATGATATAAGTATGACGCGTTTGATAAATGAGAAAAAATTAACTTATATTATATTTATTTTTTATGACGACTTGTTAATTATACACATTTGATCATAAAGGAAATAATATAGGAAATACTGCACGATAGTAGTACCTATATTACGTATACGCAGTGCTTGATTTGAGGGGGACGGAGCACCTCTTCTATTTTTTATTTTTTTGAGCGTACCCCTACTAATTATTAAATCCCCTATGATATTACATGTACTTAAGCATATTAGGGGGGACGCTAATTTTTTGAAAGTCTGATAATCCCCCTTCTTTTTTTTCTCCAAATCAAACACTGCATATACGGTATACCGTATACATAATAAAAATTAAGAAACGTTCTGAAAACCATAATTATATTTAATTAAGAACAGAATTCTAAAACACGAGTAAGTACTCGTACAAGAAAATATGTTCATATTTTTTTTTAGTGAAGTTATGACACATATGGCATTTTACAAATTTATGTAGGTACAAAGGTATTATGGGACAAACGAACGTGGAAAAAAATAGTATCAGACACGGTGTATAAAGTGCATATTAAAATGTGCGTTATAGCTTCCATCGATGGTATATAATATTATTGTGAATTGTGATATATATAAAATATAAATATATAATATATAGTTTTACACCTCGTCGTCGTGATGAGTTTATATATTTTACGTAGTTACGATTTCTTATAATATTATTGTTATGACAGAATGTCGACGATGGCTGTCAGTTATCACTATAACAATATTATGATTGCAAGTCAAAAATTATAATATGAAATAATAATATTTCATATTATAATTTTTGAGACGAATTTCACGTTAATTCAATCACACTCGAGTATCTTTCCTCTTTTATACCATCTTTATTTTTCTCCATTATCGTCTTTCGTGTTTTAAATTCAATAACAAGTACCTACATTATAATAATATCGTGTCGGTTCACACGCGAGATTTACGCCGAAGATGTAATAAAAATAGTTTCGTTAATTTATGCACCCTCTAAAAATTTATATTAGACGAGTTTCCTCTTGTCGTATCTATAATATATGTACCTACCTCTTACCATCCCAAAACCGTAAAAATAAAATACGATTAATATTATAAAATATGTTTTTATCTTTGGTCCACGATCGTTTTATGCTTCGAAGTAACATCAACGGTCAGACGGTCTATTATTTTATTTAAAAAGAAAAAATGGGAAGATTATAATATGTATGATAATTTATATAATATATACATATATATATACGAGAATATACGAGTATATACCATATATGTATATATGTATATATATATATAATATTATTTTAAACTTCCATGTCATGAGAATGTATAATTTATCAGTTATTATACACATTTGTTTTATTTTATAAATTAATACACCATTTCGAAAAAAAACTATCACGTCCTTATATAATATATCGATTTAGGTATACTCGACAGGCGTATGCGATATAAATACTCCGCAACGGATATCTATGGGAATTTATTAATTATACTATTTGGGTATTTTATATCTTTCCATATTATAATGAACCTGTGTTTATAATATTATAATGTTAGTAACAATCTCGACCCAAGCATAAAAAAAAACGATAATTTATCCGCCCGTTTTCGTTAGAGAAACGGATAATAATAAAATATACGTAAAATGTGTCAGTATGTTCTTATATAGGTACCTATATAATATAATATATTATGTTCCTTTTTTTCAATCTCTATACCGCTTTAAATAAAACTAACGATTATTTATTATTATTTTATCGTTATAAAGTTCGTTAGACAAGTCTGATGTAAAATCTAAATACACGTATTCTAAAAATACGATAATTTAATCACAAACGCATAATGATTACCTATATAATATAGGTACGACAGAGTGATTATTTTATTCCGTCCAATTAGGATTCTTTTCTCTAGATATCATATTTTCTATACCTATATTATTGGTACCTACCGCGGGCGGTCGATCGATATAAAATATTATTTAAATACTCGTTGCCTACGTCTTCATTTAAGGTATCCATTTTGGTCCAGTAACCTAAAACGTTAAACGTTGTGCTGTCGGCCAACAGAGATAATATTATAAACGCAACGACTGACGTTACAAGTAGGTACACAGGTAGACGAAATAATAATAATAATTATAAAAATATAACCAACGCCGAAATCTGGATAATTTAAAGCTAGATAATATTATATTAATATGTTCTCGGTGGCTTTTTTTTTTTTTTTTTTACAAATTACGTAAAATGACCGTCATTATTACAAAAAATAATTATTATAATAATATTTTATCTAATTTCTTCGAAACGTCGAACCCTTATATTATTATATCGAATTTATAACGTCATCAAAGAATATCAGACCAGTTATG
>JAIUCT010000012.1:6009403-6107020 GCA_021307375.1 Tetraneura akinire | reverse complement strand
TTATGCTTTTAAGATTATAATACCCAATGACGTAAATGTCTATTAAAAAAATATTATTACAACTATTCAATGATGTATTTATTTTTATATAATTTTAAAATATGACTACATTACACAGAGTTTTTTTTTTTTTTTTATCATGATCCATTGTATGACTTTGAACAAATAACTAGTTTTTGAAAAAAAAAATTCAATTATTATTAACCATTTTGTTTTATACTTTGTCATATTTATAATTTGTATACCGTCATCCATTATATAGTAAAAAAACATTAAGTTTTGATTATAAAATGATAACATATATTTTAAATAGTAAATTCGTAAAGAATGTATTTTTTTTATAAATTTTAGACTTACAGATTATGGTAATCCGACTAATATTTCGGGAGTAATGAACATTCTTAAATTTAAAGTAAAACGAGGTAACATCTGTCATCTACCAATTACATCAATAATTAGATGATTTCACAACATAATCGATATTTGGTTCGGTTCACTTGACAATATGATTAATACTGTTAAATGATATTTGATATCGAACCAAATATCGATTATATTGTGAAATCATCTAATTATCGATGTAATTGGTAGATGATAGATGTTACCGCGTACTCATCCCGTTTTACTTTAAATTTAAGAATGTTAATTACTCCCAAAATATTAGTCGGATGTCCAAAACCTACGTATATGTCTATAATTTTATAAAAATACATTTTTTAAGAATTTACTTTTTAATACATACGTTACCACTTGAAAAACAATACTGAATCATGATAAATAATGACCCTGTATATATAATAATATTGTTCAAATATATATTACAATTACAAAATTATATAAATTGTTATCGTTTTATTATAAATTAAAATTATAATAATATAAATAATTATAATTATTTAATATAATTTAAAATATATACATTAGTTAGTAGACATAATTATTTTTTTTTCATAAGAATGTAACGAGAAAATTAAATAACGACATTTAAAATTAGCAAGTAGGTATATATCGAATATACATCGATTGTATAAATATATAATATCGTATACTTCACAGAATTACGGTTGAAATGTGCATCGTGTATATCCTACATCAAATGGCAACATAAAAGTGGTTTAATGCATTTTTACTAAAAATATTTCGGGTGCACAGAGCTATAAAAAAAAGATGTTTGGATCGCAAGTGGCCTGCACCCACGCAGAGGTTCCCAACATTTTTTATCTCGCGGCGCCTTTAACATTTTTTTGAAAATCTAGAACTATATAATAATAAGAGTATATTTATATACACATGATTTATTTAAAAAAAATAATTATTAATTTATTAATATAATATCACTAAATCGGAATCCGTAAATTAAATTGATTCATACAACAATACCGGACATACAATATAACTGAATAAAATATTTAATTTCATATTATTTTGTGAAAAAAATGTATGATTGTTTTATTTTACAATAATTTTACAGAACCAAGAACTCTAATCTGTGGCATCTATTTGGAGATCTCTGGCCAAAATTTTACCACAAATATATATAATACTCATGTAAACACCCAATAAAAATTTCAAATCTCTAACTTCAAAATATCCTGAGTATTTGTTAAATATTGAAATCGAATTCATTGAAATTCAAGGTACACAGCTACAAAATCCGAATATAGAGCACGTTTGTACGCAGAAGACAATATGCGTCTATACAATTGACTTCTGTGACACCAGTCATCGACAAAATTTGTCGCGAAAACAAGCACATTTCTCAAATTAAGACCTCGTATACTTCAAAAACTAACATGCAAGTATATTGTATATAATATGGAATATTGTATTATTTTCCAACAACATTATAATTAGTTTCATTATTATTTTATAAATATAAATTTTATATAATAAATAATATTATTTTTCAATTCTATTAATACTATTGGATCTTTTATTAATAAATACCTAATTATTTTTACTCATAAATAAGATATATCACGTTTAATATACGTCATAAACACAGGCAAATAAAATTTAATATAAAATATTTCTTGGGGCTCTACGAGAAAATAAAGCTTTAGAAAAGGCTCCGTGACTGAAAGTCTGAAAAAGTTTGGGAATTGCTGTATTATACAATTAAATCATCAGTGCAATAATTATTATACGTAATTATTATATAAAATAATGACACATTGACATGTCCAATTGTTGCGATAATGTACCTAATACTTTCGTCGCAACGAAGATTTGTTTTGTTTTTTATAATAATAATTAACTAAATATTACCTTGCTAACGTATCAAAGCCATATAAGGCACCACGAAGGTCGAAAATACCGCTTTTCTTAATTTTATCATCGTTATTATAATATTAGGAATTATGAACATTTGAGTTTCGATAATCATTTTCCTGCGGATGACGAACAACATGATTACACCAGCACATATCGACACACACTAAACGCGCATACTTATCTTATCATACACATAAAGTCATGTTACGCGGGACGGCCCAAAACCAATAGCGAGTGGGTAACGTGTTTTTCGTCAATTTTATTAAATTTATTTTTGACGCAGTCTTTAACTCATATCATATATATGTATATGTATATCGTCCACACAATAGGATTTCGTATTTAAATTATCGCCATCCCCCATCCTAACATAATATTTTTACGAAAAATATATTATATGAAATATCATTTGCACAATTTCGAACTGTCAACTGAAGTGACTGGATCGTATAATATTAGGTTATATTATATTTATAAACTCAAATAATTCATAATATTAGATAAGAAAAAAAAATATACTTTTTTATACAATTATAACAGTGTTGAAAATTAATTTGGGCGCGTTTTTTTTATTTCACTGACATCACCTTAAAAATACGAAGGTACGACTTTTTCTAGACAGTTAAGCTTATCAGTTTATCACTGTACCTATTGTTTCTTTTCACTCCGTTAAACTTCTCAATAAATTGTTGTTGTTAGCAGTCAGACACTATCGCAAATTTATTTATTTTCATAACACAATATGCATATTATTTTCAAAGATCTATTAACGCTGCAGAAATGGGCAGTAAGTTACTCCTCGTAGATTTACAAACATTTGAATATTTTTTTTTTCAAAATTTTATATTTACCAGTCAAACTCGATTAAATAAACATAAATAGTCTGCTATTTATATTATATTAAATAACATGCATACATATAGATAAGTACTAGTATGTAAAAAATATTTTCTATCAAACCAAAAATATTATTAAATTTTACAGAAAAAAAAAACATTCACCATGGTTAAACCAAAACAGTATTAAATATTATTTCTCTAATTTCCAAATGGGTATACAGCGCTTTGTTCTTTCTCTAAATGGCTACCCTACTGGATACTACCTATAATATAGGTCCTATATAATATAAAATATATAATACGCTCTACAGGCGGTTCCAAATATATGATATAATTGATATTAATAATAAACATACTTTTGTTTTGACAGGAACAAATGTAACGATATACCTACACATATATAACTTCAAATATATATTTATCACATTTATTAACATTATAATAATAGTATGCACTTTGATTTTCAAGTCTTACTGTTAATCATAATCGTCAGTTTATATATATATATACCTATATCATAATCGTCTAACTTTTATGTGCATGATATCTTAATAAATAATAACGTGTTAAAATAATTTCGTGTTGAATATAATAAGAAATTTACTAATGTAAATATAAACTTAATAATTTAAAATAACGTTTACGTTATAAAATTTTTTAAACACATAAAAATGTATATTAATATTAATAATGATAAATTTAATTTAATTTTTAATAGCACAGTATAGTATAATATAGTATACCTATATTATGTTACATACAAAGTCCGAATTTGTTTAAAGTTCATATTATTTTCGTTTTATAAAGTATATACTTCAAAATAACTAATATATTATAATGGGTATTCCCAAAACAAATAAGTACAAAAAAAAAAAAAAAATAGTCTACATAGTATATTATTTTAAATGAAATATCAACTATTTAACTATTTTAACTATACTTTTATAAAATACATTTGTATTTTAGAATTATTATTATCTTTTTTACCATAACTGTATTATTATTTTAACTATTAATTGATGTATTATAGTATATTATTCATTGATATAAATTATAATTATAATATTAAAACAATGATAAATTATTGAATTCGATAATTAATGAATTAAAATTCTGAGCAAAAAATTTTCAAAATATAATATATAATACAAATTATACGTATATCTTAAATAATTAAGAATTGGGTATATCGAAAGTTTCATTAATATGATTAATCTCAAAATGAAACATTTTATGAAATATTATAATATATAAAAAAAATATAAAATTTAAAAAGTTATATATTTAATTTAAAATATACTATATTTAGTATGTCATTTAAAAATAGTTTCTGAACTTGTCAGCAATTTCTCCGAACACGTATTGCAAGTGGCAAAAATTCCCCAGTACATTCTTTAATGTTAGACGGACCAGTAGTTGGCAAAATATAAATTAAAATTAATTTATTACAGTCGACAAGTATTTAGTTTTGAAAAAATTAAAAAAAAAAAATATTTGGGTGGGTGGGTAGTTAAAATTTTTTTTTATATTTCCCCAGAATATAGAATATAGTTCGGCGCCACTACTTGTACAATATATACTCGTAATAATTCGTGTTCATATTACTCATAGATAGATACAATCTTGATTCCACAATAAACTTGCCATCTAAAAACCGGTTCTGGTCACAGACGGCCGTCTGAGATTCGTTGATACGACCCTCTGTATGGTTTCCATCGGGGTGTGTGAAGAAAAAACACGATTTAATCATAATGCATATAATAATATATAAAGGTTAAAACGTCAAATTTTTATTTATTAGTGTAATTATTTTTATAACAACGTATATATATAAATACATATATATATAATAATCAATGTTCTTGGCTAATGCCTGTAGCTGTAGGTATATTAATAAAAAATAATATTTAAATATAATTATATGCATTTTAATAACACAAAGAGTAATATAATTGTAATAGTAGATGAAGACCTCGATTTTATTATTATAATAATCCCTATTGTTGTGGCCTCATCTATCTTTTCACTAAAACCTATAGAAATTGTAATTTAATTAATTGAAATACTAATTAATTGTATTGTAGTATTCAATTTGTAATTTATACATATATAACAAATCACAGTTATTTTGATTAATCGATAAAATCCAAATTATAATACGTTTAAATTTTATATAATAAAATACTTTAAATATTGATTTTACTGAAATTTCAATTTTAAACACCTATAAAAAAAAAAAAAAAAAAAATGGAATGGAATGGAATGGAATGTTAAGATTTTCTTAATATTTTGGAAATACTTTTGGATATAAATCAGTATGCTTCAAAAAAATCTCCAAATTTTTTGATTTTTCTATTAATTATTGTAAAAGTATTAATAAATAAGAAGAATATTCGTATGGATTCTAAGATTTTCATTTAAACTTAAAATATCAAATTTTAAACAGTTATAAATAAAAATTGAGACTTGGGATTTTCCTAATATTTTGATATCCTATTAAGTAATACGTAAGTATACTTCAGTAAAATTTTCAGACCATAAAACTCTAAACTGCCAATTATATCAAACATTATATGCATTAAAACGAGAATTATACGAAATATTATAAGTACTATATTTTGTAGAAAAATGAGCGTAACGGTTCCAAAATTTTACCACACGGCACACATATATAGTACCTATGTGAATATCCAATAAAATTATTAATCAAGTGTTTCACTACAAAATTGCTTGAGTTATCGTGTAATGTGCCGTTTTTTCATTTTTTTTTTCGTCTATTTTTCTTCGTTTTTTCTGTCACCTAGTATCAATTTCGATAAATGACCTATATAAAGTACCAACTACATTCACTTCTCCACCGGAAATATATTCTTTTCGTGAAAATCGGAGCATTTTTTCGTGTAGTAAAAGTGTCTTTAGACATAAAAAAAAAAAAGGAAAAAAAGAACACTTCATTGTAAAACACCAATACATTCTTCGCTTCGCTCTGATAATATAAAATCAAATACAATCGAAAATAATTGATATACCTATCATTATATAATTAGAGTTTTATAATTAGTTCCTGTAAATCCTGTAATATATAATTTCACACGATACTCATTATAATTTAATTGTTTAAATAATAATATATGGACAAATCGTTCGCTTTTACACTCCAATCTTAAATTATAAAAATATCAATGGTTTTTTATTATCTTCAGTTACGAGGAAATTGTAAAAACCAACACCACAAACATTTAATGTTACATAGAAAGAACGCCCATCAAATATATTATGTCACCATTGACCGTAAAGATGATTTCCATTATGTTCAATATATTGATGCAACGATCGCACAAAATTAATTAGGTACATATTGAAATTAATTAATATAGTAATTATAATAATATTGTATATTATTTTTGATTATAAATTATAATATTAATAAATAAGAAACATTTATTTTTATCAACATTAATAGTATAGAATAAATTTCTTTTTATTATTTTAAGAGGCTTGAACATCTGAGGTTATTAGCATTAGTATACATTTTTATAAACATTAATTTTAAAATGTAATAAACTACAATTTATTATATTAATTTTTATGTTTTAAATAATTGTATACACTTAATATTTATATAAGTATAACCATTATACAGTTTAATAAAATAATAAATATTTTTACGAAATAAAATACATACACTTATAATTTTGTACACATAATAGCAGGCACAATAATAATGCAAATTATAATAAAACTAAATAAAAACTGCAATTATATTCCATTACATCAATCATTTATATATTATTCCATATCAAAGATTCCATAACCTAACTACTAAAATTAAATGTCAAATGTGCAATTGATAATGAATAATTGGTCATTTTGACCAGTCGAACAACTTGTCGTCCGGAAAATTATGATTTTTATACGCACTATTGAATAACATTTTTAACATATCGTAATCAGGAGGTTCGTAAAATTCTAATTCTCTGACGTAAGTAAAGTATTTGATAAACTCGTCTAAAAAAAAATAAATAAATAAATAAATAACTTTTTCAGATGATATTATATTATTATAGTTAAATACGTTCGTAGACTTGGGTAATATAATTTTAAAAGTAACAATAAGAATAAATTAAATTTATTATATTTGTGAAATATTTTAGTAAATTCACAAAACTGCATTAGTTTAATTTTTATTATAATCATTTCAAATTTAACTTTTCTTTTTTAAACGTTGTTTTAAACAAATTGAATTATAAATTAAATAATTGTCAATATTAAATTAAGAAATTTGTCATTAAGGTGGTTCAAGTTGGTCGTTTTGTAAGGAGTGTTGTATATGCATATGCAATTTATTATCCTTTATGTAAAGAACATGTCTATGCGTGCAATGTAAATGAACATTAGTGTGTGTGTGTGAGCTATTACGTACCGTATCAGCGAACTTCATTACATCAACGCGAACAGCTGCCACTACGCGATGTGGTACTAAGTACCGGTGTATCATTCACTTCCATCGATTAATTATTCAATGTAATATAAGTATATAACTTTATGTTTATTTCATTATTTTGTTATCTCGATTTTCTATTATAATTTTTACCGTATAGTTTTAATATTTATACCGTGGTCGTTTTCAATTTATAATATTTAGGCATATAACTATAACTATATTAGAATTTATAACTTATAAGTATTCATTATGATATAGTATTCTATAATTTATGTTTATAATGAATTATAATACTATTAATACTAAATCAGTGTTTCAATCATTGATTATAAAATATAATATAATATAAAATGCAATATACCTACTAATGACAGATGTTACAATAAAGTCGATGATAATATTACTTTCCTAGTCTACCTGCTACCTAATAATATGTTTTTACTCAATATGTGTGTGAGTGCATGTATTAAGGTGGGTGTTCTCTTCAACCACAACGTTCCCGCGCGCGCATGCAGATGTCAAAGATTAAAAATATTGCAGCTTAAAAAAATCAAATAGGTATAGAACAAAAACATGTTTCCGTTATGATTGACTGTGAGACTTTGGATGATCCGAATTTAATTCTATAAAAACTTCAACATTTCTTAACATCTCTTTTAGAACTTAATCGATGAACTCTATGAATTTCCGCAATCAGATATAAGCAAGAATAAAATGTTAAAAATTTGAAAATCATGTTTAATGATACCTAACTAAAAATTTTGTAATTTGAAAAACCCCTCGATCAAGTTCTAAAAGGGATGATAAGCAATCTTGAAGTTTTTACAGAATTAAAATCGGATAAGCCAAACTCCCACAATTTTGTCAAAACCGAAGGCCTAAAAACTATATATTTTTAACATACTGGAACCACCTTAAATGTAATACTATTAAAAGAAATATTATAAAATTATCATTTTAAAAACACTTAAAATATTCTCCAAGTCCAATATATATATAAATTACTGTTTTCAAACCAGGCAAACCGTTGCATAGATCTTCCACGCTAATGTTTTGTTTCATCAAACCACATTCAACGAGGTTTAATTCCTTTTCTATGTATTTTAACCATGGTAATGTACCGTTTACTAAATACAGAAGAACATATCCAAGAGATTCCAAATCGTCTTTACGACTTTGTTCTGTGCATTTTCAATAATTTGATGAGAACAATATTATAAAAATTCATAAAAATAACTAATTAATAACTATAGAATAAATACTGGTCTTTGATGTGTTTAGGGCGTTGGATACTATCTTATACTGTTAAGTTAGATTATTGAGATAAAAAAAATTACAGATATTAAAAAAATGGAAATTACGATTTTGTAAAATTATTTTATATTTTCATAATATCCTATTTTTAGGGGAAAAAAAATTATAATTTTGGATTAAATATATATTTTAAATTTGTGTTATAGGTACCTATTACCATAATTAAATTTAAAACTATTTATAGATTAGAAATATAATTATATTCAATTTACAAAATATTTTTTTGCCTTCTTGGCTTTAAATTTAAACTACACATTTAAATATCAAGTAAAAAACTGTATATTTAGACTAAAATAATTCAAATTATTTTTACATGCGAAAATAAGACAAAATTATTATATCATCATCTATAAAAATAATTCAAAATTTTTATTCAATAATCGTTTATTAGAAACACATAGTAAACAAATATTGTAAAATCCATATATTCTATATATTATCCCTTAAATACTATACTCATATGTATCTAATGTTTAACGTAAATGTTCTAAACACTTCATTAAGGTTAACGTCAATTATTTTTTGAAGAATAATTATTATTAATATACAGTTATATTAGAAAAAAATATAAAATACATTTTTCTAAAAGCATTAAAATTTTAAGTGAATTTTAAGAACACCCATAATTTATCCCTCTAGACACAAATTAGATAAAATGTATTGAAATAAATAAATCCTAATTGGATACTCGTTTAGAACATATAATTATAATTAAAAAAACACAAAAATTTGTGTCAATCACTGTGTGAAAAAACTGTGTGAATCACTGATTCATCCAAAAATAAATTGTATACATAAAAGGAAATTAAATAAAACTTATAAGGAATAATAAATCCATAAAGATGAATTATTCTCTATCAGCCTACTATAGGTATAAATGATATATCTTAAAAACTTTTCTAATTTCATACCTAAGTCCAAATGAGTGTTGGCACTCATAAAATCGTATGTACCGAACATGCCCACGTGTGTCTTTAACGGAATATGTACTTTAGTTACCGGATTGACGTACAGTTTGGCCATTCCAAAATCAATCAAATAAATTATATTTTCCGTCGACTCTTTATACGGTAACGCTTGTTCGGGCATCCCAATTAATAAATTATCTGGTTTAATATCTCTATGTATTAATTTACATCGATGAACATATTCTATTCTGGATAACTGTAAAACAGTAAGATTAAAACTGTTGCATAAACCGTTATTTTAAATACAAGAATATAAATCGGAAAATATTATAAACATATTAATATTAAATAAGCAGTGGAAGGGATACTCCTGCCGAAGGAATATAGGTATGCAAATCATATTGTTTAATTTTAATTATAATTTTAATTCAATGATACACCATTGCATTCTAAAGAACGATTCTGAGCGAAATTCAGTCAGATAAATTAGATATTGATTAATATATCATAAAATTGTCGTATTTTCGTCATTTTTTCTACCGCTTATAGTCAATTTTGAGAAATTCGAAAAATGACCTAAATAAAGTAACAAAAACCTCCACTTTCCTACCGGAAACATGCTATTTGTGAAAATCAAAGCATTATTTCGGGTAGTAAAAGTGTCTTAAGACATAAAAACAAAAAAGTTAAAAATATCAACTTTAAACAGCTATAAAGACAAAGAATGACAAGAAGACAAGAATATGAGATAAAGAATTTTTCTAATATTTTTATATGATGTTAAGTAAAATGTAGATATATTTTAATAAAAATTTCAAACCGCAATACTCAAAATTTACAATTTTATCGACCATTATATACATAAAAACAAGAATTTTACGAAATATTCAAAGTCGTACGAGTATATTTTGTAGAAAAATTAACGTAATGGTTCCAAAATTTTACCACATATTTATAATACCTATGTGAACACCCGATAAATATTTTCAAGTCTCTAACTTAAAAATTGACAAAGTTATCGTAAAATATTGAAATTGAATTGATTGAAATTTCAGTTTTTGATAAAAATTCCGTTTTTTCGTCATTTTTATCATAATATTTTCGTTTAAATTAGAAATATCAACTTTAAATAGCTATAAAAAAAAAAATTTAATTAGGCATTGTCCTTATATCTTAGTATGATGTAAACTAATATGTAAGTATACTTCAGTAAAATTTTCAGACCTAAATACCCAAAATTGGCAATTTTATCAAACATTATATACGTAAATACGAGAATTTTACGAAATATTCAAAGTCCAATATTTTGTAGAAAAATTAACATAACGGTTCCAAAATTATACCACATATATATGGTGGCTATGTGAACATTCAAAAAAAATTTCAGGTCTCTATCTTAAAAATTGCCTGAGTTATCGTGAAATATAGAAATTGAATTCGTCAAAATGTCATTTTTCGTGAAAAGTGCCGTTTTATCGTCATTTTTTCGAAGTTTTTTCTACCGCTTAGGGTCAATTTTGAGAAATTCGTAAAATGACCTAAATAAAGTACCAACTAGATCCATTTTTCTACCGGAAATATATGCTATTCATGATAATCTGAGCATTATTTCGGGTATTAAAATTGTCTTCATACTTAATCGCTTCGCTCAGAATCTAAAATATAATTTAGAATTAATATAAAATATTATTGGTGTAATAAAATATAACAACTTCTTTTAATCAATTATTTATGAAGATTTCATAAATTAAATTCCAAAAATAGCTTAATAATTATTAACTAATATTTAAATATTTTTATGTATAAATTACCACATTAGAAAACATAAAATCATGAACATTTTTTAATATTATTTTAACACATTGGAGATTCATTAACATACTACTTGAACGGCAATCATTAGGACAGTTTTCAAAGAAAACACGTCACCGCAACTATGAAAAAGATCACTTAACGATGGACCCAATAACTCCATAGCCATAGCTACACATTGTAATCCAATATAATCCATATAATATATTTCGGGTACGCCTGGTATGCCATGAAACTGTCCTACATTATCAAACAAATTCAATTTTAATATTAAATATTATAAATTAATTGTTTTCAACATCATTGTTATTATTTTTGTTGTTGTTATTGTTGTTTTTATTATTATTATTATTATTATTTTTATTATTTTTATTATTGTTATTATTATTAAGTGTACTAGTGTAGTATACTTTTACTCCAGTTACCGATAAATATAATCATTTATTAAATATTACTGAACTTATTAATTCATATGTATAATACACATTAAAACCCGAATGTTCTTAATTATTGTGTATAAATAAATACAAACGTATAGCTCCGAGTAGTTTGTAACAATATCTTTCTTTCAGTAAGAACATGTCTTTTATGGTTTCCGTTTTAATTGCAACTTCTTCATATGTATACATATTCCTTCCTGTATAAATATTATTAATTTTACTATATTATATATTAATTTATTAAACTTATATAATTCTCTAATAAGCTATATTTTGTGGTACTTGCCTCTGAAAATTTGCCCAAATTTGCCTCTTCCAATCAAATCGTTAGTATTAAATTGAAATTTCCCCAAAAAGCCTCCACTGAGTACCAACGTCATGTTGTTAAAATTCGTTTCCTCCATCATATTTCTTAGCAAATTTCCTTATAATAATATTCTTATGAATTGATATAATTGAATTATTACTGATTATCTGTCATATTAATAATTTTATATATATGAAAATCGTCGACTGTGGTAGAAAAAGGTGAAATAAACTATTTGATGTCATAATAATATTTAATTATTTAAAATTATTTTTAGCCAATTAAAATTTAGTTATATATTTTCGTATTATATTTTAGATTTTGAGCGAAGCGAAAAATGAATTAGTTTTACAATGATGTGTATTTTTTTTTTCTTTATTTCTGAAGATACTTTTTTTACCCCTTAAATAATGCTCCAAATTTTACGAATATCATATGTTTCTGGTTGGAATGTAGATGTAGTTGGTACTTTGAATTTCTCAAAATTGACCATATGCAATAGAAAAACTCACCAAAAAATGATGAAAAAACGGTATTTGTCACAAAAACTGAAATTCGGAGAATTTGAATTAAATATTTCAGGATAACTCATAAAATTCAAAAAAAAAGTTAGAGAATTGAAAAGTTTAAAATGTTATTGGGTTTTCATATAGGTACATATTATATATATGTGATAATATTTTGAAACCGTTATGTTAATTTTTCTACAAAATTTAGGATTTTGAATATTTCATTTATTAAATTACCGATTTTATGTACTCGTATAATATATTATTAATATTAAAATATCTGATGGACTTCGCTCAAAATCGTTTTCACGATTGTGATGATTTATCATTGTATTCAAATTGTAATCAAAATTTAACACTATCCTCTTTACACATCAGTATACCTTCCCTTGCTTTTTCATTTTTATTTTTAAACAAAATTAAAAAGTAATTTTTTACAAAACGGGAGTCCCCGGACCAATATAAGTTATATCTATTGCCCTAGGGTCCGTGTTTTCATACTAATTGTGAACCGCTGATATAATATGTATACTCTGTTTCAAGAGAGAAGACACGAAGATTTCGTTCGGTGGCGTTCAGCCCCCCTTATAACCCACCTACTTCGATAAATGCATGTATGCTCACCAGCGACCTCTGACACCCAGCTTTAGCATTAAAAACCGTTATATGGTGCGCTTCGATTGTTAACATCTATGACACCTGGTCAATTTACGTATAACCTGTCACCTGGTAACTATGCACGTGTACACGACTATTATTTGCCGCATTTTAATTACGGTGTATACGTCATTGGCAATGATCGAAATGATCGGAAATAGACTTCGTAAAGCTCACCGCGTGAAACAAAGACAGGTGGAAGGGGAAAATCGGATAAGCGTTTCATTAGCCGTCATTCACTATGGGCAGAAACCGTGTCTTCTCTTTTGGAACAGAGTATAGGTATATAGAAACTGAAAATACTATAATCATATAGTTATCTTCTTTTATTTTATATAATATTACGTTCACGACGAGTGATTATAAATTAATATTATAGTTTATTATAATATTATGCACATAATATTATATAGTTCGTTATCCAGTCATTGCTGTAGTAACTGTATTTTAATTTATATATTATGCCTATTAATAAATTATTTAATTGTGTGGTAAAATGTTGGTGAAATTATTTAAATTTATAGTTTAACGATTAATTGTGCGACAGTCGATATCCAGCTAATCAGACGTGACGAAATGCCGTATACTCCAATAAATAAGTGTTTGCCGGCGACCGAAGACATTCGCTTACAGTATAGGTTCAGAAACGTCGTGGTAGATTTGTCGCGGTCCACACGTTTCAACCGATCCGAGATTATGCGCTTGATACAGTTGTACTATATGCTAACGAAGAAACGCAATCAGACCATGGACAGGATGTGTTTCATAGAGTTTATGGATGTGTTTCTAGGGTTCAGGCATCTGGAGGCGGTGGAGAAGATACACATACTCCGTTGCACGACAAATAAAAAATACCTGACCGAACAGGAGTTCGTCGAGACGTTGTCGCTATTGCTCAAGGGTACGTTACCTCATCTAATTAAGCTGTGCTTTGATGTTTACACGGAAATGGCCCGGTCACCGCTGTACATAAAGAAAGAGGATGTGTTTATGATCGCCAGGAAGAACACCATGAAAATGTGCAAGTCATCTATCATGGAGAAGTACGATCAACAGTTCGTCGAATATGTAATGCAGGAGGTGGACAAGGACCGAGACAACAGGATATCGGAGGAGGACTATCGTACGGCTGTCAACGAGAACATCGTGTGGCTGCAATTCCTGGGCCCGGTTATCCCGGTGTCCGCGGACGTCGAATTGTTCTTGCGCATGTTCACGGCCCGGCCGTACGTCAACAACATAGAGATCGCGGCAATCCGGCAACAGACTCAAATCATGACCAAAAATTTGCAGAGTAACGTGAAACAAACGCTGTCCAGCAGTAAAGTGTCGTCCAACAGTATGATGTCATTTTTCAATGAGGACAACACTATAGGCAACGTGCACAACGTTGAAACGGAACACAAGAATTCGTCGGACGAACACTTGTCGCTATTCAAATAATATAAATATATAATAATATCCGAGTTACAATGAACTGGTATATTATTATATATAGGTACATCGGTCGACTTTTTATCATTCAATTAAGCATACAAAAGAATAAAAATCGAACGATTTTAATGTTTATTTTTAATTTCATTTTATTCATAGCATTTATATGACCGAATTTATTATTTGCGTGTGATAGGTAAAATCCAATGGCATAGGTATGTGATTATGAAGTAATTAAATTGTAAAACTCGATAATTATTTACAGCTAAAATATGATAATATGTTTCATATACCATAATATACGCACATTATAAAATTAAAACATAAGAACGATGCAGACTCAATGTTTTGCATAAAATAATCGTACGGTTATAAAAAGAGAAAGTGTTAAACGATCTAAATGAAAAATCTCAAATATTAAGTAAAAGATTAGATGATTGCTATGTCTATTTATTAACGAGAAAAGTAGGAAGATTGTGTGATGGTATTAGAGATCCAACTTTAGGAATAAATTATAAAATACATTTATCTTATAAATTCATGGTTTCCACGTCCAGTCGTATATATTAATTTAATTATTTCAATTTATTAAACAAAAATATAAAATTAGTTATAAGTACCTATAGTAACACGAACTCGTAATATTTCAACAAAATTTTAAAACGTCACAGCGCTTTTAACCACTCTGTCTTATTAAATATCGGGTAATACTAGTACTAAATACTAGTATAAATATTCTTTAAAACACAACAATTTGTGTTGATTTAAGAATTTATTTTAAACTACACACGGGCGAAGCCGGGTAATTCAGCTACCTAGTTCTTTATAAATTGTGAGAACATACTATTTCTATTTACTGTTGAATTTGGTGTATGTACATCAAATGATAAAATTACGTAGAACTATATTATTTTTATTAAATTACACAATTAATAAAAATTATATATAAATTTAAATCCATAAAGAACTAAATTAACCTTTTCTTGGAGTAATCATTAAAACATTTTATATCTTTCATAGTGATAATATTTAATATTATAATTCGTATTTTTAAAAGTGAACATTTTTTCCTAGACTTAAATACCGAAGTTAAATAATTATTTATTATTATAATTTTGAGACTTGTTTAAAAGTCAAAAGGGACAAAGTCGAACCTCCTTCTCCCTAATTTACGTCTATGCTGCTACTAGATGTAATGGTAAACTTATGGCGGTGTGAGGCGGGGTAGTACTGCGTATAGCCGGTCCGACCGTCGCGTAGTCGATATTATCGGTAATTCTATAAAATAAAAATACAAATAAAAATGAAAATGAAAATAAAAATAAAAGTAAATCTGTAGGATTGAAGATTATTATTTTAATACCTATTATTATTAAATACATATTCATCTATAATTTACTAATGTCATATTATTATTGTCTTTATTTTATAAATGCGGGAAGAGGGTATAGGAAAATTAAAATTCCTTATTGGCTTATTCTATTTAGTATTTAGTAACTATATTCATTTCAAAATTCTTTTCAAGTTATCGTAAAATATTAAAATCGATTTTGTTAAAATTTCAGTTTTCCGCATTTTTATTTTTTGGTAGTTATTTCTAGGCTCAAACACTACTACGCACCACTTTTCTACCGGAATCTTATGCTATTTGTAAAAATCGGAGCATTATTTCTAGTCGAAAAAGTGTCTTTTTATTTTTACATTATTATTTATATATCATATTCTATACTTATTATATTACATAATTTTTTTTTTATACATATTGACATATAATTTTCAACCAGAATTAATGCTTTTTTACTATTTGATTTCTGTATGAAACATTGAAAGTTATTTAATAAAGATGTACGATTTTTAAAATGGTTTTCATATATAGTATTATAGTAAGGGTGGTAGTAATTTCGCCCCCCCCACTTGTATATCAAGTAAACTGCAACTGTGCCATAATAGACTAAATATCGCGCAGAATATGTAAAAATGATGTTATGTCTTATTTCGTATGAACATTTGTATAAGTACAACTATAAGCATTAAGCATTTTAATTTTACATTTAAAATATCATTTTAAAAATATATGGATAAACTCCAAATTTTAAAATAGAAAATTTTTTTTTGAAACCATGAATTCTTAAGATAAATGTATTTTATAATTTATTTCTAAAGTTGGATATCTAATACCATCTCACACAATCTTCCTAGGTTGCTAAGCAAGAAGCAACATGATTTGTAACCAGAAAACATTATTATTCAGTTTAAAATCAAAATGTGAAGTACAAAAAAAATGTAAATTTGTAAATCGTAAATCCAAAAAAACATTAAATCTTGTAATAGATTAAACAAAACACAATAATATTATAATTATAAAAGAAATGTTAACATTCATTATCAAAAAGTGTGCATATCAGTTTCAGCAGAAAAAGAGAATTTGTAATTATGTTACTTCCTTGGCTACACTAATATCTTCCAAAATTTTAAATAATTTTCCATTGTTGTTCTGTTTAATAGATGATGATAATGATAATGATGATAATGATAGATGATAATGTTATTTAATAATTATTTTTTCATAATTATCCATTTGGCTTTTGCATTTTGGCCATTTTAAAAATTTCTACAAAAGTGGTACTTGCTCTGACGGACATTTTATATATTTTTATAATATAATTATTAATTGTAGTTATTACTTGCTTAGTAATAATTATTTAAAAATGAAATTCACTCTCGGATTATTATTAGTTGTTCTATTTGTAACATATAAATTTGGAGAGTCTTTACCCGCAAGAAGAATGATGCATGATTATGATTACGATGAAAAAACTGTAAATAGGGTAAAAACATGTATACAATATAAATAATTAACTAATAACGTATTATTTTAATTTTTTTAAGGAAAATAATCATTGGTACATTTTATCGGATCGACACAGATTTGCTATTTCGAATATAGCCTTGGTACGTATTTCATAAGTCACTTGTTTAAATTTAATACGTTATTAGTATTTAGTAATAATTATGTCATTTTTGTGATAAAATATATTTTTATACTATTTATACAGTTTTATAAAATACTTAATTGATAATTATTTAAATTTAAATTGTTTTCTGTTTAAGGAGGAAGATATCGACATTAATAGATTGTCATCGACTCCGAAAGGTGTTGCTTATGTAAATCAACGAAAATTAGATGGACGACGCAAAGGAGTAAGTTCCTATTACAAAATATAATGAAACCCCCAAAAATAAGTAAATGAACCTTAAATAAAATCTTGTAAAACCTATGATATGCATAATAAATATATATATATGTTACGGGTAATGTTAACATTTGGATAATGTTGACATTATCCGGATAATGTAACATTATCCAATACATATTGGATAATGTCATAAAAAATTTAAATTATTTCCTATCGACACAACCAAAACAATAAATAAACAAATATTATAATAATTAAAATTTATTTTATTTAATATGAATATAAAAATATTATTTGTTTTTACAAGTCATGGAAGCATGACACTTTGAGCTACACAGAATATTGGATGATTTACATTTACATCTGTTATTGTCATAGTTTCCTTTACAAGAACATTTTTTATACCTCTTTTTTATACTAGGTATTAGACATTTGCCCAGATATTTCTCTTAATGATTTGTAGACATCTAAAACCTCATCGAGATGTACAATTGGAATTGGACAGACTCTAAATTGGTTTCTAGTATATAATTGTTGCAAAGTACCATGTTTGTTACCTAATTTATAGTATTGACCATCTTCAATTGATAAAATTGAAAATATAACATTTCAAATATACAAATAATAAAAAATAAAATATATTAGTTGTTATAAAAATATGTAATTCGCTTCTAATTATTGTCTGAAATATAAAAATAAATGAGAAGATGTGGCCGGTTCATGTATAAATGTATAATAATAACTAATAAGTTTACATTTTTAATACTTTGTGATAACCGATAATAAAAACATATAGATGCCATATAAAAAATTAACATTATCCAATGTTCACTGGCTAATGTTGACATTAGTCGGATAATATTAAAATTGTGTAATTTTTATGACATTATCCAAAATGAATGGCTAATGTTAACATTACCCGGCTAATGTCAACATTATCCAAATGTTAACATTACCCGTAACATATATATATTATATAAAAAATAATTTTACAAAGTCATGTCAATTATATACCAAATCAATTTATGCTTTTGGTATACCTCTATTAGTAGTATGGTATAGATAAATATCTATACTATACACCTACTTTTAAATACCTAATAAATATATTTATTTGGTAAGATTTTCTTTAATATATTTTAATGGTTTACATATTAATGAACTAATTTCAAGTTTTTAATTACATAATATGAACATTACATACTTACTATACAATATATAATATAAAATTTATATGAAGAAATTATAAATGATAATTATGATTTATCCGCTCATTTATCTACTTAGATAATAAGAACATCTTATTTATTTAATCAAAATTAATTTAATTTAAAATTATTTTCAGTCTGGCACATCATTAAAGAAAATGGTTCTTAACGAAGAAGATATACCAATAAATGAAGTTACCCGTTATTTATTTGGGATGGTAAATCCAAAACCCAAGTCTCAGCCTGTGTCTGAGCCAGCTGAAGAGGATGGTTTTAATAAAATGGAAAACAAAGTTCAGAATGAAAGTATTTCAGTTAATCCAATACAAACAAATTGTAACCAAAATTATATATCACAAATCATGCAACACATTAACAAATTATTTAATTTAGATTCAGATGGTTTATTATTAACTTTATGGAATATTATTGTACAATTATTAAACTATTTTCTTTAGGAACACAACGCCTGTGTGAGAATTGAATTGAATTCTTAATTTTATATAAAATAATTAATAGATACCTAATGTATTACAAATTTTATTTTATATTTAATATTAATAAATAATTTATTGTCTTATTATAATTATTACTCACTGGTTTTTATTTATATTATATACAGTGTGTATTTCTCAGTTACAATTTTATAATTAACATTATACAAACAATAACAATAAATTAAATATTATTTAATATTAAATATTTAATTATAATAATTTAATATTAAATATTTTCAATACAATCAAAAATATAGAAAAAAAAGAATTCAATTAGAGTGTCTTGAGTATAAAAATGTATTTAATAATGAGTAATGAGTCATTACTAATGACCAAAGATTAAAACACGAACATGATGTACACGGAGGAAAAAAAGTTAAAATTCAATATTTTGGTGCAACTAGTGATCTATTTACAGCAGTGAAGAGTAGACAGAATAAACAATTATTAGCTAGTTTAATTTATATTTTTTATAAAAATAATATTTGTAGAAAACTTATTCTTTCCGTTATACTGATATGCATACACTATACACTAGTTAACATTACGGTTTATATAATCAAATTTTTATATTTTACGAAACTAAATATATTTGTATTAATCAAAATAATAACTAAAATTTTATATTTTTTAGACTCTTGAAATAAATGGTAATATTATTGATTTACGTACAATGGAAAATGACGAACAAAAATCCAGTGATTCTATCGATTCAAGTCAAAATACAGACATTTTTTTCACATAAAGTAAATATATATCAAATGAACTTATAAATATTATGTATATTACAATTTTAAATATTTTTGTTATTTATTATTTTTATAGGAATTTGCATTATACGCATGTGTATAAAAAGTTAAAATATTAAAATTATTGAAATATTAACTTAAATTTTGTATTTTTCAGACCATTGAAACAAATGATAATATTATTGATTCATGTACAATGGAAAATAATGAACAACAATCCAGTGGTCTTATCAATTCAATTCAAAATGCAGAAATGTTTTCACATAAGGTAACTATTATACAAGTATATATGAAATAAATATATATTTTTAGCAAAATTACTATTATGTACTTTTAATATCTATTAGTATTAAATATTTGTTCTGTTTTTTTTTTTTTTTTTTTTAACACTATGTGGTATATAATATTTATTGTTACTGTAGGATAAATCATCGATAGATTCAAGTGATTCAGATTCTATTCTACACAAAAATGAAATAAATTGGTTACTGTGTACCAGTCAGTTGGAAGATACTGTGTCAAATTTAAATCACTGCAATATTATATTATCAAAATTAAAAAATGAAGAACTTCCTAATCCAATTACATTTCTATTAGAAAGTCAACAATTTATATTTTAAGTATAGAAACAAAATCGGAATTATTTTTACAAAGTGCAAAAATTGTGGAACAACATATTTCTCAAAATAGGAAGGAAAAAGGAAATAAAATAAAAATAAAAATAAAAGAAAGAACAAGACAGGATTTAGGAACTGCAAAAAAAATTATTAATATTATGACAAAACACTCGCTATGTACACATAATTTAATTTTTCAATCGTATGATTTTGCCAGTAATAAATCTGGATCATTAAATAAAAAGCTAAATTATCTAAACTTGTTGGTCATAACATTCATTACATTTCTTGTCAAGCATACAGAATTAATACTTTCTTAGAGCACGATTGCAATTCAAGTTTGATAATTTCAAATATGATTGATATCTTGGAGAGTTTATGGTTTCTTTTCAGCTAGTAATAAACGGTACAGTGTGTTGAATAGAGAAATTAAAGATGTAGAAATTTTTTGCAACTGAGAAATTTATCCAAGACCAGGCGGACTGTTAGAGCTAACTATCAAATTAGTATGGTCATTTGAAGTCATTTTGTAATAGTTTACATTATATTAGTTCATATCAAGGTACATTTGATAAAATAACAAGAACAAAAGCACTTGGTCCAAATAATAAAATTCAATCATTTGATTTCATTGTATCATTATTCATGAAAAATATAATGTATAAGTTAAAATCCTTTACGGAGACACTTGAAACAAAAAGTTTATCTATTATTAATGCTACTACATTAATAGATGCAACAATTATAAGTTTAGAGAAAATTAACACAAATACTGAATCAATGAGTAATTTAATTGATAGTGCATTATCATTTTCAAAAACATTTGGCATTAATCAAGACAATGATTTTAAATTACATCACCGTAAAAAAAGACCACCCAGTTGGTTAGACAAAAATTCAAAAAGTCAGGTAGATTTTACCATGCATACATTTTATAGAAAAGAATTTAAGTGCGTTTTATCAACTTTCATTAACTAATCAAGAGACAATTAAAAAAAATGTATTGAGATAATTAAACCGTTATACAAATTTTTTTTAAATCCATTCAAAAAGGAAGATATTTGTATTAAAAATGTTTTGTTACTTTTATCACCCAAGAGCTCATTATCAAAATGTTTGGATGCAGAGGTAGTTCAAGACGAATAAGAAATTTTAAGAAATCTTACCGGTGAATCTGATGCAATGACTAACAGTATTTTTGAAAAATGTGAAGAAATTAAATTTAAAAAAAATATATATTATACTATTAGCTACAAAAATTTGTCGACTAGCAATTACTTCTCCTGTTAGTGTCGCAACTAATAAAAGAACTTTTAGTAAATTAAAATTGATAAAGAACAATTTACAGTCAACTACAAGTGACAATAGATTAGATTCACTAATGTTATTAAGTATTGAAAAAGATGTAGACAAATATGATTTAGACAAAATTATAAATTATTTGGCATCATTAAAAAAATAGAAGAATACAATTTTTATTTTTAATCATATAGATATATAATTATAAATAAATGTAATTAAAAAAATTAATATCATGATTAGTATTAATGTTTAATTAATTTACTATTTATTGAATATATTTATATATTTATTATTTATAATTATTATATTAATTATATATTTATGATTCCTGCAATTTAAGAGTAGGTATGACAATTGATTGGTATATAATATAGGTAATTGATTGAATATAAAATTTGTGACAGAATCTCCATTAAAATAATTGCATAAACGTATATAGAGATAAATGAATTTTGAACTGATATTTCTGTCAGCATTTTTCACATTTCACTCCCACCAAGTATTTATTATCAGGACTTCTCTGAATTGAAACCAACGTCAATAGTAATTAGCAAGTTAAGTTGTAAGGTGCTACGAGAGGTTTTGAGAGGGCTGTAGCTCATTGCACCTTAAATTACTACGCACATACGACATACGTATTATAATATTGTAATTTTATACAATGTATGGTATTAAAAAAAATTGAATTTTTTTAAATTTTAATTCTAACATATAATAAACTATTAATAATAATGTATTTTAAAAGCTTAATGCTGATTACTATATTTTAACAAAATTGTATTTTTACAATAGGTATTCTACTCTGATATTTCATAATGACAAAAAAGTCGATTTGTTCGACAACTAACTTCCAAGGCCCAATTATTTTACCTAAACGAATCGTTACATTATTGTTCTGTTGTTTAAGTGTGGAGTATAGTAAGAAATATAAGTCAACACCTTAAAAATGAAATAACGATCTATATCATTTTTTAAAACAATTTTTGTTCTCTCGCCATTAATACTGCATTGATATTTTGATTGATAATGGTTATAGTGAGGATAACAAATATCCATATCAAAGATAATATTAAACCAGATTTTATTTTTTGATTTAGTGATAATCCGACGCTCCTGAGATCAGTGTACCGTCAGGCACGTAGCCAGAATATATTTCTTAGGTGGGCCAATATATTAAAGGCCTTCCCCCTATTTTAAAATTTTTATAATTATATACCTAATATAAAGTTTATAGGTATTTGGTGAATATTAACCCATTATAGTATTAATTACTACACAATCATTTAATGTCAAAAACAAATTAAGGGGCCCAGTGCCAATGTCAATGTGTTTTTATATACAAAATACAAAACGGGTACAAAACCTTACGAGAAAAATTCTCACGTCTTATTAAATGGTAATTAAAATTTTTATCAAATGGTCAATATTGTTGAAAAATAAATTAAGAATAAGAATGAAATTTAAAATAACAAATAAAATGTATGATAATGATTTTTAATGTACTCATTCTGTCTCTCTGGATTCCCAAGTCCCAATACAGCATTTTGCACTATTTATAGATAATTATACAATGTGTAGAATAACCATTGAGTAACTCAATGATAATAGCACTGTTATAGAGTTATTATTAAACGATTGCCGCGATTGTTGACGGGTTTTTATCAAATTCCAACAACTGCAACAACTATAATAGTATTTACCATTTGTAATAAATTATAATTATAATATAGTAATAAAGTTATTAATAAAATAATAACAATAATAATTATATAGATAATATTATATTGACTTAATGACTTTAGTATTATAGTCTATAGATGAATATTATTTATATAGGTACAGGTATTATAATTTTAACTTTCTATAGCAAATATTTATCATCATAAAAATTTAAAAAAATAATATTTAAAATTACTTAATGTATGTTAGTAATTAAAAATGGGTGGGCCGGGCCAAGACCAAACCAATTATAAGGTGGGCCAGGCCCACCAAGGCCCCCCTGGCTACGTGCCTGTGTACCGTATATGATAAATTATATTACAGTATATATTTTTCTACAATAATTGGACAAAACACAAATCGCAAGTGAACGAGTATGGGTGGCGTAGTTTAGCACAATACCAGGCTATAGTAAACATATACATTTAAGAAACTCGTAAATTTTTTTCCCCTCTCAGTGATGACACTGATCTGAAAAGGGGTTTAGTTTGTTTACATTTTTGTATATAATATTTTCTAACTGGATACAAAAAAAAAAAAAAAAAAAAAATAAGTATTCATATTGTAAACCATAAATTAGTTAAATTATTATTTTTTATTTAGGCAAAGAAAGTTTTAAAAAAAGAAATGGAGATTGTTAAACAAGGTATAAATCATGGTGAGTTGTCATTAGATTCATTTATACAAATATGGGGCCAAGTATTATTTTTGCCTAACATAAACATAAAACAATTAAATATACAAAATAGGTACTATAATCTGTCCATGCTGCATAATTATAATAAATTTAGAACCATAGGGTGAATTTTGTAATTAGTGTATTATTTTCATTACTCAGGCATATATACCTTTCGTAAATGAAAATTAAATGTAAACTCAAAATGTTCCTTCTGTACACTTATAGCAAAAGGATCTGTTGGGTGGAATGTAAATATCGCAAAACGTCCTCTGTCTAATGTTGGTCCTTTTGATTCACTAGTGTATAAACAAAAACTTGGTAGTCCTGATTCTCTCGAATAAAATCTATTATACATAAAATAAAACTTAATAATTTAAAGACAGAAAAAATATTTTTTTATATATTTCACCTTATTGGATATTCACTAATTCTTTTACGTTTTTCCATTGGTGAAACCCATTTTTCATCATAAATATATAAAGATGTGTCCAAGTATGGAGAACTAGTAAACGACTGAGCTGCTACTGGTAATTTACTACCTAAAATTCGTTTATTTGCCTCCGTTGTACCACCAATTTCAGCATTTATAATTGTGTTTTTAATCTTTTGATGGGACTCCCTAAAAATAAAAGTGATGTATTTAATGATAATAACTTTAAATATTTGAATTTACCATGAATATATATTATTTGCTGGTGAACAAGGCATAAATCCTTCTGGATTAATATAGGAATTACGAAAATCATCACAGAAATTTTCATATACTTTCATCAATTCATCAGATGTACTCTCAAAAACATCTAAAACCTACAAGTAGATATGAATATATGATTATGTATAAATTGTATGATTATTATTAAGTATTATTCAGTACTCTGTTAATATATTATATAGTTTATTAAATTAAATGTTTAGAAAGTAAGATATAATTTATTGATTTAATTAATAGTCAAATTTTAATAAAAAAAAAAATGAACTTAAAATGAATTGTTAAATTTCATATTAATTTAAGATTATTTAAAATGTAAAATAACTAAATATTTATATATTGCATATTTAAAAAAATATAATTAATATTTTAATCATATAGTTTTTTATAAACAAATTTACCATGGTTGTAACCATATTATAAACCATGAAATATGATACTAGTGTATTTCGTTCTTGAATCTTAATTGTAGACACTTCTTCTGATGCATATCTTATAAGTATATGATTTTCATCCAACAACTGCATTTTGCACATACGTAATGATAAAAACTACAAGAAATTATTTTATAAATTATTTAATAATATAGTTTCTAAATATTAGTTTACTTGATTAAAATACTGATAGAATTTTCTAAGAGGATTTTGTGACCCAGTCTTCTTAGTTTCATATTCTGCTTTTTTATACAAAAATACCATTAATTTATGTTTTAACCCATTAATACTATTTTCTGCAAAAGGTCTATACATTGCATGATTCATAATTGTATATACTGAAGGAACTAACAAATGATCATCTTTATAACAAAATCTTCCAATTCGCCTTAGCAAACAAAAGCGATTTCGAATAATCTTATAAATATGAATTATTTGATGTTGAGACGATAAAATAGCAAGTGTATTATTAAGTAAATAAATTCCTCGATTTTGAGTTAAAAATATTTTATCCGGTTTGAAATGTAAATAATGACTTACAGTACCAAGATTTAAGTCAACTAGATGTATAGTATAATCTTCTAAAGGAAATAATGGATTAGGACTTACAGCTTCATTATTAGAATAAATTTCAAAAAATTGAGGTCTGTCATCAGGAATAACTGCATAAGATACTACTATAGCATAATCACCATTTTCCGTGAATAAACTGCATTCTCTGTTTAATTTTTTTCCTTCAGGTGAAACTTTTATCCGATGTTTCAATTGAAATATGCGTTCGAATATATGCTTACGAACAACATCGTCTTCATTGTTTTGACCAATACAATTTCCTTCGTAACTCTTCAACAAGTTTGCTGCCATGGAACATCCTAAATAATAGTATACTTCAATAGAAGTCTGATCATGAGAAAAAGCTATTAAATGGCGCCCATCGGGAGTAAATTTCCGCAAATAACAAGGTGTCACAACATTTATAATTGTACAGTTAGGATTTACGGTTTGATAAATAGTTCTGACACAATTCATACGTGTTTTGATTCCATTTATCTCACGATCGTATAATGAATGTAGTATATTACGACGAGGTACTTTCTTCCGTCTAATTATTCCAGACTCCGAAAATATTTTCGACATTTCTATTGTTTAATTGCTTAACTTAAAAATCATTACTGTCATTACTATCAAATAAATACAAAAAAATAAAAAACGATATTAAGAATACAAATTCAAATGTCATTTAAAGCCTTATGTATAATAATGAACTCGAAGGAAAAACAAACAATAAAAAAACATAAAATGAACAATAAAACGATATGACCCACAAATATACTGAAATATATATAATTGATTATTGGTATTTAATAACAAAATAAATAATATGTTAAAAATTAAATATAAATAAATAATTTTTACTTTATAAAATTTAAAAAGACAAAATAAATAACTATATTAGTTACTTCAAAAGTTTAATTTAATTTGTTATCAGTACGAGTATACATTGGACACATGGTTAGGTTAGGTTAATTAATTAATTAATTACTCGGTAGTCGGTATATAATATAATAATTAATAAATACTTAATATTTTTGATCTTGAAGGAAATTGAAAAGAATCGGCCAATCGGATTAATGTTATATGTTTCTATACTATTTGTGATGAGAACTTGCGGAATATTTTATAATATAAACGGGGAGAATAAATAATAATGCATCAATGTAGCCAATTTCTCTAATGTTGGCAAGTCTGTATTGGGCTGTAAAATTCCAAATGACCGATGAATTTATTATTCCGTATTTCATTTGCCGTTTAGTTATTGTCCATTAAGCATAATTTCAAATTTGCGTTTTGGCCATTTTGAAGTTTACACAAACAGATACTCACAGTTCTCACTCTAACATTTTATAATCTAGTTGTAGTTATTACTTAATGCTTACTTGTTTGTTTTAGTTTTTACTGTTCAATTGATATTAATTATTTAAAAATGAAATTCACTTTGAGTTTATTATTAGTAGTTGTATTTGCGACATATAAATTTGGAGAGACTTTACCCACAAGAAATATGGCGTACGATAATGATGAAGGAATTGTAAATATGTTTGAAAACATACACACTATAACATTAATAACTAATAAAATATTATTTTCATTTATTTAAGGAAAAGACTCATCTTTGGTACAAAGTTTTAGCAAATAAACAAGGAATTCTTGGCACAATTAAAAGCTTGGTGAGTATTTTTATTTCATAAAAAAGGTCACATATTCAAATAAAATATGTTTTATATTTAATAATATTTATATGATTTTTGGACAAAATACTTTTCACATTATTTATACAGTTTTATAAAATTGTTATTTTGAAAATCTTTTATTTTAATTTTCGTTTGTTTAAGGAGGAAAATTCTAAAAATAATAAAATGTCATTGGCTCCAAAGGATTTTATTGATATGAATCAACAAAACTTCCAAAAACATCGGAATGGAGTAAGTATCAATTTCAGAATATAATAAAATATATTTATATTAAAAAAATTTAAACCTAAATAATGTCTTGTATTACTTATAATAAATTTATTAAATGAAAAATAATTTTAATATATGACATCACTTAAAATAATTATATATAAAAATATATATGAACTATTTATATTAAATATTTTCTTCAATTGTAAATTTTTACAAAGAACCTACCTATTAGAATTTTCCAATAATTTATTATGTAATAAAAATGTAATATATATTGATTATATTTTATTTTTCTACTAGGTACTATATGTAACTGATTCTTCAAAGATAAATAATGTTAATTAGGTTAATTGACTATTAAATATTAAACACAAGATTTTAGTTAGCTTCAATTCTAGATCCATTCATTTATATATTAAAATAATTTATGCTTTAGGTTTAGGTACATCTCAAACTATAAGTAGTATTGTAAAAATACATATTCTTTAAAAAATAAAAATATATTTTCTTCAATATATTTTAATGTTTTACAATCATAATGGACTTCTCCAAGTTATTAATTATATAATATGAACAACACATATTTACCATATTATCATTGTAAAATTTATCTAAAGAAATTATTATAAATGATAATTATGATTTACTTGCTCATTAATATAATAATAAGATAATGAGAACATCAACAGATATTAAATTAATTAAATATTATTTTCAGTCTAACACATCTTTAAAGAAAATTGATTTTAACGATGAAAATTTAATTTGTTTTTTGTTTAAGGAGAAAGATATTGGCATTAATAGATTTTCATTGTCTCCGAAAGATATTGCTGATATGAAAATACAAACATTATTCCGACGCAATGGAGTAAGTTCCTATTACAAAATAATGATACTCAAAAAAATACAATTTATTTTTATATTTATTTAAGTAAATGAAACTTAAATAAAACTTGTAAAACCTACGGTATGCAATATATATATATATATATTATAATATAATAAAAAATAATTTTAATAAGTCATGTCAATTATATACCAAATCAATTTATGCTTTAGGCATACCTCTAACTATTAGTAGTATAGTACAGATATTTGTACCTACTTTTAAATACATAATAAAAATATTAATAGTTTTAAAAATAGATTTTCTTTAATATATTTTAATGGTTTACATATTAATGAACTAATTTCAAGTTTTTAATTACATAATATGAACATTACATACTTACTATGCAATATATAATATACAATTTATATGAAGAAATTATAAATGATAATTATGATTTATCCGCTCATTTATCTACTTAGATAATAAGAACATCTTATTTATTTAATCAAATTAATTTAATTTAAAATTATTTTCAGTCTGACACATCATTAAAGAAAATGGATCTTAATGAAGAAGATATACCAATAAATGAAGGTACCCGTGATTTATTTGGGATTTCAAATCCAGAACCAGAGTCTCAGCCAGTGTCTGAGCCAGCTGAAGAGGATGGTTTTAATCAAATGGAAAACAAAGATCAGAATGTCAGTGAAGCTACAAAAACTGAAAGTAGTTCAGTTACTCCAATACTAATAAATTGTACCCAAAGCTATATATCAACTCCTAAAGATTTAGATGGTTTATTGTTAACATTGTGGGAGATTATCGTACAATTATTTAACTTTATTCTATGTTTAGTATCACAGTGCGTGTGTGAGGATTCGATGTAATTTTTAATTTTATATAAAATCATTAATGGATAACTTACTTAGTGTATTTTTTTTTATTATTATTTTTTTTTTATTCTATATTCAAATATTTATATATATCTTATCATAATTATTATATAATTAGTATTATTTTATGGTTTTTTTTTTATATACAAAACATTATTTAGATTTTTACTTCTATTATAATCTATTTTCTCAATTAAAATTATACATATCTATAAATGTTTTACTGTATCTGTATGTCATATAAGTTTATTTAATTATATTAATTTATATTTATGTATTTTATATTCCTATTTTATTTTATTTAAGAATTTAAAAAATAAATAAAGTAAATAAAACAAATACAATATTTCATACAAGTTTTACAATGCAAAAATTAATTAGTTTAAAGTATTTTTTATAAATATGTAAAATACAAGTATATTTTATTGTTTAATGTTTTAAAAATCAGTAGGTATTACTAAATATTTATATACATATATTAATTAATTATATGTGAGTAGGAAGATAACTTAATTAAGTTATAAAATAAGTATTTTTTTTTTTTTTTTTCATAAAATATCCAATAGATATTATAAGAGTATATATAATTTCCATTATCAAAATCCATATTTTAATGTAAATAAATAATTTTTGCCCTATTGCTAACAAGAAAATTTCTATATTTAATGTAGATGTTTTTTAGTTATTAATTTATTATCCCCTATATTTCAAGGGTCCCAACAGTTTTGTCCCTGTTAATAACTTTTGATACATTGCATATTTTTATATTTAATTTTTGCAATCTATAATATAATAATATAAACTAGCTATAATTTTTATTTTTATTATATATATTTTGTGTAGGTACCTCATAATAAAATAAAATTTATGTTTTCATATTAAATAAAATGTTACATAACCAATTTTCTATAGTAGGTATTATTTTCTGAAAATTTTATGAGTAGAATTACTAATTTTTAAAATTTAAACGAAATATTTAATTATGCATTTATACTGTGTCGATTCACTTTTGTTACAAATATAAGAGAATAAATTATATTTCGTTTACAGATTATTAATTACATTGTTAAATTATGTAAAATTTAATTGATTGAAACTTCACTAACTGTACAATAATACATTGTTCAACACTTAATTGGTAAATAATATTTTTTTTTATTACTCCATTTAGCCATAATGACAATCATTTGGACTGTATTATTATTTTTGAAATTACATTACAATATAATTTATAAAAAAATCATAACATAAATTGATTATTTCTTCTTTTTTTTTATTTTAATTTCAGGTAAGTGTAGTAAAACAATATTTTTATACATCACTCTATATAAATTCCATTTGACATTTCCAGATTTCCAATTTCTCAATAATTATAAACATAAACATTTCTAATTTTTATTTTATTTAATATCTATTGTAATTATATTAGTCTACTATCTACGTATGTATTATATAATATATTTATTATATTATAATTGTATTTAATAATTAATATAGATACCAAAGTTACATTTTCTATAATATAAATATAAATTTAGTCTTTTCCAGTTTCTATTATTAAAAAAGATATAAATTATTGAATTACAATTTTTAATTTTAATCTAACAAACTCTATTAATAATAATTAATGTGTTATATAAATGTATTATTGATTATTATATTTAAATGAAATTTAATTTTTTAACATTATTCCATTCTGTGATTCTATAATGACAAAAAAATCAAACCACTTAATTATTTATTCATATAGATAATTAATTTATCTAATTGAAACGTTACATTATTCTTCTGTTGCTCAAGTTAAAGCTAGGAATAGAGTAAAAATACAAGTCAATACCTTAAAAAAAAAACAATATATTTTTTTAAAATGTTGATTTTCCCCCCATTACTAGTCACAATAAATGTAATGACATAATGATTGACCATGTTTGCAGTGAACACCTCCCCAATATTCCTAATAATGTAAACAAGGAGAATAAATAATAATCTATCAATGTAGCCAATTTTGCTGAAGTTGGCAAGTCTATATATTATATTGTTCTGTAAATTGCCAATGCCAATGCCAAACGTCAAACGATAATTTACAATTTGGCATTTACATTTCGGCCATTTTGAAAATTTCTACAAAAGTGGTAGGTGCTCTGACGGACATTGTATATTTTTATAATATATTTATTAATTGTAGTTATTACTTGCTTAGTAATAATTATTTAAAAATGAAATTCATTTTCGTATTATTATTAGTCGTTCTATTTGTAACATATAATTTTGGAGAGTCTTTAGCCGCAAGAAGAATGATGCATGATTATGATTACGATGAAAAAACTATAAATAGGGTAAAAACATGTATACAATATAAATAATTAACTAATAACGTATTATTTTTATTTATTTAAGGAAAATAACCATAGGTACATTTTATCGGATCGGGACAGATTTGCTATTTCGAATATAAATATATAAAATATTATAATATAATCTAATATAATTATTTCATAAGTCACTTGTTTGTATCTAATACGTTATTAGTATTTAGTAATTAATATGTCATTTTTAAGATAAAATATATTTTTATACTATTTATACAGTTTTATAAAATACTTAATTGATAATTATTTAAATTTAAATTGTTTTCTGTTTAAGGAGGAAGATATCGACGTTAATAAATTTTTATTGACTCCGAAAGGTGTTGCTTATGTAAATCAACGAAAATTAGATGGACGTCCCAAAGGAGTAAGTTCCTATTACAAAATATAATGAAATTAAAAAAAATAAGTAAATGAAACTGAAATAAAATCTTGTATAACCTATGGTATGCACAATATATATATGTTACCGGCAATATGTACACATATAATTTCGGCATTATATATAATGCCAATTAATTTTAGGCAAAGTATTATATTCCTTCCACTTGAAAACTATTTTTTTTTTTTTTTTTATTTTTGCCTAAAATCAATTGGCATTATGTATATTGCCGTATATATATTTTATATATATATGTTACCGGCATTATCGGTAATCGTACAATCGTATAGTAGTAGTATTGTTGTGAATTGTGTAGGACCTTAACTTAACTTGACAATAAAGTTAGCCAATATGCGTAAACAATTTATTATGAATCAATTAATTTATTATTGCTTAAAAAAGGTGACAATAATTCATTTTTAAGTGTCGAGCAGCTAAATAATAATAATTATACATGATTTTATTGATTTAAATTATATTTTAATAAATAAATGAAATATTACCCATATTGACTATCAATCGTAGGCATTTTATATATTACCTTACTTAATTAGCCACTGTTAATATTGACTAGTCATTACCGATAATGACTGATTTCCGACATTGACGGTAACATATATAAATAATAAAAAATAATTTTAATAAGTTATGTCAATTATATACTAAATCAATTTATGCTATAATTCACTGGTTCCCAAACTTTTTATCTCTACTGCCCACTTCAAAAAAAAAAAAAAAAAAAAATTCTGGCCAACCAAAGAAAAAGTATATAGGTACAAAATTATACACTATATGCAATGTTTCATTAGTTTATTGTTTATAAATAAGTATATTTTATTATTATATAGCATAGGTATACGTACAAATAAAAAAAAATATATCCTAATGAGATGGATGTGCCTAGTGTTTTAATAGAAATTGGTTAATATTCGGTTCGATTTTTAAATAATATAGAAGTAGAAATAGACAAAGAGTGTAGGTACTTTGTTACTTTTATTGCGATAATGAACGGTTTATTTTTCAACGTATGAACAATTATTCTAAATTTAAAAATACATAATACGCAGATACAATAATTTGTACTACCTACTTACAATCTATATTCTACCTTATGTTGTTGAAAAAAATACATTGACCAACCCATTTTTTAAATTCAATGCTTCCCCAATTAAGCTTGTAACTTCCAGATAGATAGCTCTAGAACCCACAGGGGGAAATATCACCCACTTTGTGAACTATTATAATAGATAATATAGATATTTACACCTACTTTTGAATACCTAATAAAAGTATTGATAGTTTTAAAAATCAATTTTCTTTAATATATTTTAATGATTTACATATAAATGTACTAAATCCAAGTTTTTAATCACATAATATGAATAACATATAGGTACTTACTATACAATATACAATATAAAATTTATATGAAGAAATTATTATAAATGATAATTATAATTTACCTGCTCATTTATCTACTTATAAAAAAGTATAAGTAGGTACTTTACTATTTATACTATTTATACAGTTTTATAAAATAGTTTATTGATAATTATTTAAATTTAAATTGTTTTTTGTTTAAGGAGGAAGATATTGACGTTAATAGATTTTTATTGACTCCGAAAGATGTTGCTTATATAAATCAACGAAAATTAGATGGACGTCCCAAAGGAGTAAGTTCCTATTATAAAATATAATGAAACTCAAAGAAATCTTGTAAAACCTATGATATGCATAATATATATATATATATATAAATAATATAAAAAATAATTTTATTAAGTCATGTCAATTATATACTAAATCAATTTATGCTTTAGGTATACCGTATACCTCTATTAGTAGTATAGTATAGATATTTTCAAGTTTTTAATTACATAATATGGACAACACATACTTACAATACAATATATAATATACAATTTATATAAACAAATTATTATAAATGATACCAGTGGGGTTCATTCAAATTTGCGCTGGGGGGAGGGGGGTTTAAAAAAAATAACCAACACTAAAACATTAAAATTACTCATTTTCCTAACAATCATACACATTACCTACATGTATAAATATTAATAGGCAAAATAACAAAACAAATACAACAGTTAAATACTATTTAATATGCACATAGTATGTACATAATATCATACATACCTATTATATTATTAATTATTATTTATAATAAAAATTGTAGTCTCCTTTTTTTATTGGATAGTTCAACTAGATTAATCTGATGAGTTCAATTTTTTAATTATGAAATTAAGTATTGTATGAAAATTGATTATTTAATTAACAAAATTAACTTATTTATATTGTACATACAAAATGAGTTGTTTATAGGTAGGTAGTTTATTTGTTAGTCTTATAGAGTAGTGACTAAATACGTATTATTATTATTATTTTTACATTAAAGGTACTTATTTTTATTATTATTTACCATTAAAATTAAAATATATATTGAAAAATATTAATTTAACTTTAAATAAATAAAGGAGAAGTTACTTCTTAATGTTTGCTTTATTTTACTCCCGAAAATGGCCATAACTTGAGTTACTATCTTTCTTGAAAGGACGTAACTCAGAAAAAACCCAAGAAATTTAAAATTTTAGTGAAATAGATATTAACCCACGTTTCAGTTCATTTAAATAAGATGTTGGTAAAGTTTCAAGAAAATTAAAACAATGTAAAAATAAGAATGGTAATTCAAAGTTTAATTTGTTTCTACTGAAAAATTAAGAAAGTTGTGTTACTGTCGTTTTCGTTGCCAATGCCATTTTAATATAAAATGCAATAATTATATGTAATATTTTTCATTATTTACAGGTGAATAATAAATAGCGAAAGGTCTAATTCAATAAAACAATTGCTATGCAAAAAAAAAATTTCAAAATAAATACATTAAATTGTGAAAAGGAAAGGCCCAAATACAAAAATTTTTTAAGGCCTGGGCGGGTAGTGCCACCTTCCCACCAGCCAGTCCGCCACTGGTGTATGCATATTAACTTAACCTAGTGAAAAAAAAATCACCAACTCACCTAGCCTTGTGTATTTATAATTAATTTTAATATTTTAAATGTTTAATATTTGATGAGGGATTAAATATTTTTTTAAACAATTTTAATGTTATCAATTTCTAACTAATCTTATCTAAAAACTTTACCTATGGTTTATGGAGTTCAATGAATAGTTTTTGACATAAACTTCTCCAACAGGCAGAATAGAACAGAACGAAAGAAAATTTTATATTATTTCATGAAAATTTTTATTAACATGCTCATTTACGATAGTGCCATCAAAATAGAATCCATTTTAACGTATTATTGTCGTTCACACGAAATTCAACGATTATAATGTACCTAATGGGTTTTTTCTCCATTGTCTGATCGAGTCGGTCGAGATAACTAATTAACGAATGCCAATATTAATACGTATTTAATATTTATGTCCGCACACAAGACACAACTGACTATGTACGATCAAATGTCTACTTTGATTTTTGATTGATATACGGCACCTATAATTTCGTTATGAAATCTTTTTTCATTTTTGGTAAAGTATACTCATATAGGCATATGATTATATATGTATATATGTATATATATACTCATATATATTTTTCTATATTATTATGACGTACCTATGATTGTGTATACACAACTATACACGGATGATTAGAAATAAGAAATTCATCAATATCATCAATACCACAATTTTTTTGGTCCTGGAGGGAGTTTGAATCCGGACCAGGCCCCCTCGTATGTACGCTACTAAATGATAATTATGATTTATCCGCTCATTTATCTACTTAAATAATAAGAACATCCTATTTATGTAATCAAAATTAATTTAATTTAACATTATTTTCAGTCTGGCACATCATTAAAGAAAATGGATTATAACGAAGAAGTCATACCAATAAATGAAGTTACCCGTGATTTATTTAGGAATTTAAATCCAAAACCCGAGTCACAGCCAGTGTCCGAGCCAACTCAAGAGGATAATTTTAATCAAATGGAAAATAAAGTTCAGGATGACAGTGAAGCTACAAAAACTGAAAGTAATTCTGTTGATCTAATACAAACAAATTGTTACCAAAACTATATATCACCTCCTGGAGATGGTTTATTATTAAGGTTATGGGAGATTTTTGCACAATTATTAAACTTTATTCTATGTTTAGTAACACAGTGCGTGTGTGAGAATTACATGTAATTTTTAATTTTATATAAAATCATTAATGTATAACTTACCCTATGTATTATGTTTTTTATTCTATATTAAAATATTAAAAAATATCTTATCATTATTATTATTTGGTGGTTTTTTTTTTTTATACAAAATATTATTTAGGATTTTTATTTCTATTATAACCTATTTTCTCAGTTAAAATAAGTTTTTCATTACCAAATCATTTATTTTATATTATAAAAATAACAGACTTTTAAAATCTGTTATAAGTTTTTGGTACATGTAACAATTAAAATATTAAATAATATATCAACTTTTAACTTTTAATTTAACTTAAACCTTTCATAATTAACTTAACGAGTTAAAAATTTCGTTAAATTCCCCAGCCTTGTAATCTTTTTTCACTATCATCGTTTTTATGTCTTTGTTATCGTGAAATAATTGAACGTGATGTATATTGTCCGAATCTTCCTTAATCTTAACCATTGTGAATTTCGTTTTGCCCCCCCTGCAAATTGCGATAAATTTTTTTGTATAGTTAATATCATCGTCCTCCAATCCGAGTGAACAGCGAATGTCCAAGACGGTCAATTCTCTGATAGTTACTGGCAATTGGAACAGCGTGTCGGTGAGCAAGTGTTTGTGCTGTTCGTCCAATAACAGTACATTGTACACGGACGAATCATATGCGCACAGTCCCATGTACTTCACTCGTTTGAATTCTCCTTGATGATTCATCACGTAGTTTTCGTGCAATTTTGGATGGAAAACTGGTCTGTAAACTCTCTTGACCTTGAGCACGTCACGGATTTTGCGCGCCTCCAAAGTGTTAATACGAGCCTCGAACATGTTGGGGCTCTCGACGTGAATCACTCTGACGCGTGTCGGGTGAATGATCGATAACGCAGGCGTGCCTTGCAACATCAAATCGATTATGCATGGACTGCCGGGTAGAGTGACGTACATTAACATCTTCGAAATGTTTTCGCCACCGAACGCGTTGATGAAAGCGTTAGTCGTGTACTTTAGATTCTCTCTGAGTTTTCTCGGCAAACGCAGACCGCAGTGTATCTTGACCGGGGGCTCAGTCCGCAGGTAATCGTCGTCAATACAGTACAATTCAGAACAATAGTCGAACGTGCCGCGATCAATCAGATAGCACACGTACAGTTCGTCGTAACTGAACGCTATTCGTGCGCGACACAACATCGAATCTTGCGAGTTTTTCGCGATTACTACGTCGCCCACTTTAGGACGCTCTATGGCAACTAATTCGGTGCTCAGATTTTCCATCCTCTTTTTTATTTCTTCGTCGATCGCGCGACTCTGATTGGTTTCAACGTAAAAATGTTCGGCTGAATTAATCGGTGCGATGCACTCGACCGGATACCATGTAAGATCTTTCATTTCGTTCAGCATTTTATGCTTTGCCAATTCAATGTTATCGTCGACAGCAAGTCCTGGATAAATACCATCCCAGATCAATCTGGCCAAGATGTCTTGTACTTGCACACCATCACATGAAAGGTCAACAATGTACGGTTCTGTATCGTTAAAAAATGTAATGGTGAATTCGTTCATTTCAAAGTATTTAATAATTGCATCGTACAAATAAGAATTAAACATCAATTGTTCGATGTCCATTGATATACATTTTAAAAAACATCTGCATACCATAGGTTTTATCTTCTTCAGTTCTTTAGGCAAATATTTCACATCTCTGTTCACTTCTTCAATTATTCCAAAATCAATAAAATTTACGATCAGTCTTGTTTCATTCTTTTCTTCAATTTTAGCTCTGCACCATAAGCCGTTTTTATTACGAGCAGCAACTAAAGTACCTCGCCGTGGTAATTTATTTAACGGTATAAAATTATAATTATCAAGTTCAAGTGCTGAAAAGATGGTGCCAATATATTTTAAATACTTTGTACTTTGCACATAAAAATTCTCCAACGAATTTATATTTGTCACATATACTTTCCATACATCATTGTAATTTGGTATATCAATAATTGGATCATACTCAAAATAATAATTCCTTGGTTTTGGCTTAGTCTGAATAATATTATATTGTAAATCATTTGTTTGAGTTATTGTGTCAACAGTATCTGAATCATTAATAATTGATGGCTCATTATTTGAAGAATCCAATCCCATTGTAAGATATTTTGGTATGAATGGTGGACTGTTGACTGATAATTTTGAAAATTTATTATCCATTATAATGCAATTTTATATTCCCATAAATATTGTTATTGTATTGAAATAACTATTTTTATTTCAATCACCGTATACGGACTCAATAAAAATGATATTTACTTTATCACTTATATCAATTCTTCAAAAAGAAAGAATAATCTTTAGTTTTAAATTTTGAAAATGCATTTTTGATTTCTTTGATTATTAAGACTTTCTATAATTTTCTTGTAGTCTTAGAAATGAACTATTTTTTCACAAATCTTGAGAAATCAACAATTGCACTAAAAATAAAATCATAATAATTATAAAATAACAATTTTCACTTGAGTATATCTATATCTATATATATATATATATATATATATATTTATACATATTCAAACATTTTTTATTATTTCCTTTCATAAAGTCATAATTTTAATGCAATTTGTTTCTATTAGATATTTTTAAAATTAAATTCTTAATAATTTCTTATAAAATTCTATTTATTTAATGTAGTTAAAACAATTACATTAATCATTATTATACTTTTTTTGTTTTGAGAAATAAAAATTATGTTTTTATATTAATTTAAATTATGATAGCTATTTTTTTGGTGCTGAGTTGCATCTTACATGTAGAATTATTTATATAAAAAATAATCCAATCACTACAAAATTATATGTTATAATAAAAATAAATAATTTTGTAGAAATTTAGTTATTATTTCTTATTTGATAGCCAATTTATAAGTTTTATTTTTAGAAAAATATATTTAATAGTTGAATTATTAATTTTAAAATTGAATTCAAATAAATATATTTTAATCAATTTCATGTAAATTGTAATATTTATTTTCTTGTTTCAATATTAACCATAATATATTTTGCTCACAAATTATTAATTAATTATTATTATAATTATTATTCAAATAACAAAATAATTTTTATTTGTCAAATAAATCATTATCATGAAACATAATATTCAGTAACAGTTTGCTGTTACATTGTTCAAATTTGAATTAACCAAAAATTCATTTATTTAAATTTAACCATGAGTTCTAGACTGTATATTTTTTCAATATTAGCTATTTAAAATATTTTTATTACGTAATATGAAAACAAAAATTTTATTACTTTTATTTTGATTTTACGTTGAATAAAAATTATAATGCTTCTTTATATGTAGGTATTATAGACTTTAAAATTAACTTTTAAAAATATTTAGGTAATGGATAAAATTATTGATAGAATTAAACATGGTTGGACATCTGGAATTGGATGTTTTTAATTAAACCATTTTTTTTTTTTTTTTTTTTTTTTTATTATATCACTTAAAATTATAAAATTAAGTAGTTGTTATTTTTATATAAATTAATATTTTTAAATAGCCAAGTTAGTTGATATTTCTAAAAATTTTTAAATTTAATTAAAAAATTAAATTTTGGGTAAACATTGAACAATGTATTAGCAAACAGTTTGTTAATGTTATTTTTGTAGAGATTTGTTTATAATTAATTAAGAATTATTCAATCAATTAAAGTTAAATTATCATGAAATAATTTAATTGATATTCAGTGAAAAAATAAAATATTGACATATTATTTTTAAAACAAATAATGAAATAATAATAAGATTTTTTTTTTAATTTTAAAATTAATTAGTATTTAAATATTTTATTTTATAGTAATAAATGATTCTACATTTATCTAAAAATTAAAAAACAAAATAACTATTTTTTTTTTTTTTAAGAAAATACTCAAGAATGAAAATGAAAAATATGACAAATCAATTAAAAAAAATATATACCTATATTAGGTGAAAAGTTGATAAATACAAACACAATGAAAAGAGCTATAAAGAGTACCTAATCAGAAAATAGAACAACTAATTTATTGGTTTTATTTTCCTGAATATTGTAATAGATGAATTATTATTTTCTAAGTATCCTTAGTATATTATCCTTACATAGGCATGTGCACAGGGTGTGCCGTGGCCCGTAGTGTTTGTACAACTTTTATTCATTCGGGGACTTGTGATAAAATTTTGCGTTTTAAATATTTAATAAAAAATGTCAAAATTTTAATCAATACTTACATTATCTGAATGAACTTGGCTGAGAATCTTTTTTTCGAATGCGATGGTTTATCTAGCATTTAAATTCTAATTAAAATTAAACACTATGATATGTACACCTGTATCCCTGCGGCAGGAGTATCAGCTCTTCCTTATTTGAGTCCTATACAAAGAAAATTATCATTATATTTTTATTTTTTATGTTCACTGTCTATTATTAGATCTTAGAATAATTAAAATTTTTAACCATTAGGTATAATGATATATACTATATTGTAAAAATATATCTAAATGTTGTGAAGTACAACATTTAATCACTAAGTTTTTATGAATTGATATTTTGCATTAAATTTATCTTTTTTTTAGGTTGAGAGTTGGGTTAAATTTTTTTAGGCTCATATAGGGAAAGCGGCCCAATTTTCTTCATGGCAAACCCCATACAAAATTCCTGCACACGCCTATGTATCCTTAGCTATGCATTTTGAAGATATAAATAATATAAATATTTTATTATGAATTTATATTCCATGTAAAGTAAAGTGTACCATTTTATTTACATTACAATATGAACCGTATTATAATATATATTATATCATAAATATTTTTCCTAATTATTAATTAAATTGATTAATAATAACATGCAATATTATATTAGATATATTAGATAGATGATATGTTCGAAATATTAAATAATATACATAAGTCAATTGGACAAGGAAGTAGAGATTGTATGTTGTTTGAAATTAATAAAAAGTATAAAAATATCACTCAAGTTAATGCTATATTTAAATTTGTGTATTTCGTGTCAACAGAAGAAAAAATCACAGAAAAAGGTGTAATTGTTAAATCTGATTTGAATTTGATGATTTTAATAATCGCTGTCAAATTGACCTAATTGCTTTTCAATCATAACCAGATGGCGATTATAAATTTATATGTGTATATCAAGATCACTTAACAAAGTTTTGTATTTTAAAGCCCATAACTTTAAAAAAGCCGAACAAGTAACATATGTGTTATTAGATATTTTTATTTTCATAACTAAATAAACTACAAATTGATGTATTTATCTAAAAAATGGTGTTTTATGTAACTCTAAATGTCACAATAGCCAATCTTGTAACAATAAATAGATTTATTTATTAATAATATAATATAAATGTATATTATTGTAATAATTTGTAATATTTTTTCTAATATTTAATAATATAATATAATAATACATATTTTTTTTATAATGATAACCAAATATATTTTGTTAGAAAATAATAACAATATTGTTTTATTTTTTGCCTATTTTAATTAATTAATGATGTACGTATTTTATTGACTTCTATTCTAAAATTATATAAAATAACTAGTTACTTTATATATATTCTACATAGAGTATTATTTTATTTTGTTTTAATGTATACACTTAAATAAAACAGTACATTAATTTTTAAAATATCTGGTTTCATACTTTAACAGTACCTAACATATAATATAAGTTAATAAATTGAAATAATCCAAATTTAAATGGACAAACCTGGTGGACACTCGATATATAATAGTTAAGTTATTTATTTTAGATACCTACATAAAAATAAAAATTAAAACTTAAAGAAAAAACAACACATGAAAGGAAGTCACAAACTAGTGACATCTAATAACCAAATGAATATTAATAAAATATTGTAATTACGGCACCGATTTCAATTAAACTGTCTAGGTGGGTATTATAAAATTTACAAACTTAATTATTCAAATTTCAACTTGATATTGAAATTGATTTATTAAATAGTTAAGGATCATATCAATATCAAGTAGGTTATTGTTAAATTTTTAATGGAAAAACAAAGTAGCTTAATACCTATAGGTAGATATTTTTTTTTATTAAAAGAACAATAAATTTGTATAAAAATAATAATAAATAAATAGGTACCTTAATAAATTTAAACTGTCTTTTTAATATTTATTTATTAAAGATCCTAATGAAAATTATTTAAAAATGTTCACCGATATTAAATTAGAATAATCATTTATTGACTTTGAGAAATTTAAATACAATAGAAATTTCAAATTTTGTTAAAAAAATAAATATGAATCATAAAAATAAAAACATTAGTAACTCGGATACATACTATTTCTGTCGATACAAGAAGATCGATAAATGTTTCTTTGTCGAAATGTATTCCAATACGCAATCCAAACTATAGCTTGCTTCTATTTAGAAAACATAAATTAATAAACAATATAATTAATATGCCTTATTTTGGATAAATAACAATTATTCATTTTAATAATTATAATATTAAAAACGTTTGTTTTATTATTATTTTCATTTTGTACAAACACCATACAAACGTTAAAAGTAAAAAAAAAAAAAAAATCAAGTCGGTTATTATGGCTAGCTTCCACGACGAATTACAAAATTGGAATGGATATAATAAAAATAATATTGCACCTTCGAGGAATTCTATTGACAACCAATAATTTAAAATTATTACATTTTGTTCAAAATGTAATATTTAATAACAAAACAATTGTGTACTCTTATATTTTAATCATAATTACAATAAATATATTAACCGTATCAACTACATATAAATAGCAAGTTCAGTTTTGGTCTGAACTAATTAAATCTAATATAGGTACTTACATCAGATATGTCAGAATTAAAAAAAAAGTGTTTTTTTTTTTTTTTGTTTTTTCAGACTTTCCTCGGACAAATGTTGGACGATGGACGAATAATATTACGCCACACGAGTATTTAGATCTATAAAACGATGTACACATTTGATGTCTTATTGTTTATCGTAAATTTGAATTGTACCTACCTCGAGTACTGTAATACCTCTTGGTTGTTCTTTACCAATTAACTAATTAACTAATTAACTAATTAAATCGTGTAAATATCGTGAAAACGCCGTGTAAAAACAAAAATTAAGCAACTCTAGAATGAAAATGAATATTGTTCTTTGTTCTTTGTCGCTAGTTCGCAAGTCGCCAGTAAAAAGAAGGAAAACAAAGAAGAAAGAAATTAGTCGCGTAATCTTAACACTTAAACCCGCCTCCAAGCCGTTCTGACGTACACGCAACTAGTGCGTGCAGTGTGCACCGTGCAGTATGCACCGTGCTGTGTGCACTGGGATATACGTCAATTGATCGCGCGAAAATTGATCGTACGTAACAATTGATCGTACGTAAAATTGATCGCGAAAAAAAAATCGTTTTTTTTTTTTTTTTTTTTGTTTAAAATTTATAATAAAATATACCTATAAAAGGCGCGTCAATTTACCGCAAATATTAACGATTTTATTATAGTTTAAGTATTAATATTCCTAAATACTAAAGTACATGGATTTACCCACAGGTGTATGTGATGGATCATTTTCGGATGGTTTTTTATATTTTATTTTATTTATATTTTTTTAATAATTACAACATTTTTTATAATTTATTTTTTTATATGTTTTAAATGTTTTTTTAACATGTTTTCAAAAATTTTAATATATATATATACATATTTTTTAATAATTACAACATTTTTTATAATTTATTTTTTTTATATGTTTTAAATGTTTTTTTAACATGTTTTTAAAAATTTTAATATATATATATAAATATTTTTTAATAATTATAACATATTTTATATTTAAAAACGATTTTTCTTTTTATTCGCGATCAATTGTCCGCGATCAATTGACGGTACATCGTGCACTGTGCTGTGTGCACTGTGCTGTGTGTACTGTGCTGTGTGCAGTCTGTACCGGAGGCACTTAATTAGAAATTTTCAATTTTTAAGAGAATAATAGAAAATTTAAATTCTGTCAATTATTCGTTGTTCGAATCTGTCTGCAAAATACAATTTTTATTTTATCAACTAAATTTTGATTATTTATACCCGTATAATACCTACAATAGAAGATATCCAATGGTACCTTCAGAAATTATTAAAAAAAAAAAAATTAATTATTAATATAAGCACATCGTCTCGCGAAGCAAGAACGTTTTAGGTCACATAATACCACTTCCTATCCATATTAGTATTAAATTTGTGGGGTAGGTATGTCAGAGTCTCTTGAGGGGCATAGCCCCATCCGAAGATGAGTGAAGCGACGCTTGAGTAATTGAGCGGAGTCGGTAGGCAAAGCGACCTATGCCTTACACTTGAAAACTATAAATTAGGTACTTAGGTTTCATATCAAAATATGTATTAAATGATCACTTAATAAAAAAAATTAATATTCCTAATTCGTATTTAATTAGAAATTATCCTTTATCGCTATCATTATAATATTGCGCGGGTAAAATAAAAATTTTGAATTGTCCTATGAAAATCGTTTATTTTACATTATAGTGCTTAGACATTGTAGGTATGTTTCATTTATATGCGCACCGGGTAGGTTGAAACATTTACTGGGACGTCAACACTAATACTAATTTACACCACGTTCCAATAAACATTTACCACTTTAAGACCATGTATGTTAATATAAAAAATTCACAGATTTTTGTGTACGCTTTAAAGTAGAACGATAGATGACCGTGTCAAAGGTTAATATTTTCCTAATTTTTTTAAATGATCCAACATTCGAAAGAACAGATAAAAAAAACAATAAAATTACCATTTTAAAAACACTAATTTGGGGTTTGTTACCTAATACATACATGTTTCTCCATAACCATAATAATTATTATCCAAATGGAAAAGTTAAACCACAAATATTGTATACCTAGTAAATTGGAAAGATTCGTATGGTACGAACGACGTAGTTTGATGCCCGAACCATAATTATTGTTGTTTAATTCAGCTTAATGTGTGATCATGAAAATAATACGAGCACTCCATACAACACGGTATGAAATATTAATAATAGTGATAATTATACACTACATATTTCTCATCGAGTACCTATAACCTATATTATTACAAGTTATATGAATGAAATGTAAAGAAAAATCCAGTTTAGAGATGTATGAGAAAGGTATTTATATTCTAATAACAATCAACAGAACTAAAACATCTATGAATTAAAAAAAAAAAAGAAATTAAAATATAAACTGTGCTGATGATCATCCACCTCCACTGGATGTCTGTATGCATCGCATCGACTAATAACAATTGTATTGGGAAAAAATTGTGCATTTATCATCTCCAATAATTAAATATAATAATTATTAGACATAAATAATGTGGTTGTAAAATCAGTGAAGTTTTTCACCATAAATATAAGTTATGAAATTATGATCATAAAAATAGTAATAATTAATGATAGAAAAAATGCAGTTGTTGAAAGTGAAAACAAATTATAAGGGACATTGATATCAATAAATATAAAAAGTCTATCGATAGAATAGAATATTTAGCTTGATTATAACTAATGAAAATTATAACTACAATAACTTAATGTAAACAGCTCAATAGAATTCAATAAAAATTCTACATTGAACTTATAATCTTAAAAACATTTTATCCTGGATCAATTATTTGTCATATAGTTATAGTAGACTAGTTTATAATGCAGGTTTTAATATTTTCAAAGACGAACAATTGTTTAACAAATTGATCAAATATTTAAATGACCAATCATTAAATTAACTTATAATTTTTTTTCTAGAATAACTAGGTATTGATGAGAAATTTAAATGTGCAATTAATCATTAATGTATAAATGTATAAACAAAATTATTAAATGAGATAAATATATTAACTAAAAAGTATTTCATATATAATATGTTAAAATTAATCCTAATAAATTGAGAAAACTTATGTTTTGTTTGTACTTAAATATTTCTAAATATTTTACATCTAATAATGTATGTAGAGAAATATTGGTACCAAAAACCAGATCTGTCAAAATATTGCAAATCAAAATATGTAAGAAATAAATTAAATTAGTTGGTGAACATTTTAAACTATAAGTTGAAACCAAATATTTTCTGTGCTGTATTTAATGGACATTACAATTAAATGCTGAATTATAAATCAAATCAAATATTTATTAAGTAATTTATTTTTCAAAAATATAAAATGATAAAAGAAAGAAGCCACATCATTGATGGTGAATATGCTTATAAATTTTTAACACAATACAAAATAGTTAAAATACTTAAAACTTAAAGAATGAGTAAAGTAATTATAATTATTTTCAGTTTGAATAAATGTTGAAATTAAACAACATTTAAAGTTAAGAGTAAAATTTTAATTCCTCTTGAATTCTAATTTTATCACAGACTCTATGAAATCTACGGGTTTTTGAAAGATGTTCTTGTACAATATTGTTGATTGTTGATTCAATTTTCTCTCGATTTGCTTGCCGTCCTTTACCACATTTAGTGCCTACTTCAATACACAATTCCAATGTTTTAGCTTGCAATTCATCATCATTCAAATTTTGAAGAAACTAAAAAAAATTTATAATTAATATTAAGTATTTAATTATCTTAATAAAGATAATATAGTATATAAGATATATATATATATATAATATATAAGATAAATAATATAAAGACTTATATTGATAAATTTGCAATAAAAAATTCAGTGTTTTATACTCAAAATTGAAAATTGTATTATACAATACATTAAAAATTTGTAATTTTAAAATAAAATAGCCATTACTGTTTTTATTTCAGTGGGTGTTAATTTTGTATTTATAAAATTGAGGAGTATTTTGAAAAACAAATGTATGTATTATCCCCAGGGAAAATTTGATCCACTTTAAGAATTCTTTTTTATCATACCGAAAACAGGATTATTTAAATAATATATATATAATGTAGGTATATCTATAAAAATGTGATTTAAAATCTCACCTTACATTCTGTATTGTTTTCTACCATTTAAATTATGGTGAAATAAAAAATAATCACCTAAATAATATATACTAACTATATACAATTTTCTAATTAATATATATCACATTTGTAATAATCAAAACATTTTTACTACTAAAAAATGTCTTCATAAATATGAAAATAAAAAAAAACACTGAAATTTAAAACCAATACATTTCTTGCATTGCTTGAAATATAAATTTTAAAATAATGATTATAAATTGTTATTTTTTTTTTTTTTTGGTTTTATCTAATTAATAAGCGTTATATAATTTATTATATATAACAGATTTTATTAATTATAATGGATTCTACAATCAAATTTTTTTTAGCATAATGAGTTTTTGAAATTTAATTATGAATTTATAATTTGTATATAAAGATAAATAAATGAAATTAAGTAATTAAATTATAAATTTATGATTTTAATGCAAAGTAATGTAAATTAAAACAATAAAATTTAATTACTTCTGCACTTTTTGACCTCACAAGTGGCGGTAATCCCCTAACATCAGTTATTGAAGTTAAATTAGTTGTTAGCATTCTCACAATATGCATGTGTTTCCTTTTAGCGGCTAATAAAACCATAGTAGTTCCGTCACTTAGTTTATGAAAAGGGTCAGCATCATTATTAAGTAGATATTCTACAATATCATTACGGCCAGCAGCACAAGCAATAGATAAAGGAGTATGTCCATCTATATTATTAACTTTATTGACATCAGCGTTTCCAGAAACTAATAAGACAACGGTATGCAAATAACCATCCCTGCAAGCCTTCATTAAAGGAGTCTGGCCATTTACACATTGATGTTCCTAATAACACATAACAAAATGTAAAATTAGTGTCTATGTCAAAAATATTAAGATAAAATTTAACTTAGCCTTGTGGTTAAAATAATAAAATGCACTTACTATATTAGCACCAAATTGTAATAATATTTCAGCTATGTCAGTATGACCATATTCACATGCCAGTGTCAGTGGTGTCTCACCCGTAGGTGTTACAGCATTAACGTTGGCACCGGAATGTAATAAATAATTAACCAATAACTTGTTTCCTATGCGAGCTAAATGAGTTAAAGGTGTTACATCACCTAAATCCAAATTTGCTCCATTCACGATTAGGCAATCCACTACATACTTATGTCCTTTACTAGAAGCCAAAGCCAGAGCAGTTTCATTTGTGTAGCTGGTCAATGCATCTTTATTTGCTCCTATATAAAATAAATATTTAACAATCAATATATAATCATATATTATATTATATCTGATTTACATTTAAAATAATTAAATTAGAATCAACAATATTCTTATCATATATTTATAAACATATAATAATTATATGAATAAAAAGAATTGTTATATTTCAGATTCTGAGCGAAGCGTAGAATGTTTTGGGTTTACAATGATTTGTGATTATTTTTTGTTTTTTATTATGTAGACACTTTTACTACCCGAAATAATGCTCAGATTTTCACGAATAGCATATGTTTCCTTTTGGAAAGTGGATGTTGTTGGTACTTTATTTAGGTCATTTTTAGAATTTCTCAAATATTTATAATTTATATTTTATAATAAAGAAAAAATTCAAAAGTATTTATTATAATAAATAACCAATAGTAAAAGATCTTTGTATATTGTATGAATTGAATTAAGACTTTTTTTTACTAACATTTATTATATATTTAATATAATCATAAATATTATGAATTATTATATTTTTGTTATGATCATTAATCATGAATAATTATTATATTAAAGAAACCTAAGCTCTTTAAAAATAGACAAAAATTATTGATAAAGAAATGATATTCATTCTTCGTGTGAAACAGACAAAATAAAATAATTTAATTAATAATAAATAAATTAATAGTAGTTGTTATTAAACCTCATTAATAACTAACAAATAATTTGATAATAAATTTTAAAATAGATATAATAATTTACATTAATTAATTATGTAATTACCTAGACTTAGCAATTTCTTCACCACATGGTCATGACTATTAAGAGCTGCTTTCATAAGAGGTGTATAACCTTCATAATCTGTTACTTCAAGATCCGTACAACCATTTTCAATTAACAATAAAACAAACCTCATATGACCACCGGAAGCTGCTAATACAAGAAGTGGCTCATCAGTCTCCGATTCCATATTTATTTGAACACCAGATTTTATTAAAGCCAATCCGATATTTAGAAAACCTTTCTTTACTGCACTTTTTAAAGCATCGAACATTTCATTTGGATCAAACTGGTTTAACAAAAACATTTAAATTAATAATTTTTAAAAATATTTTATATTAGTATAACACTGATTTAACATGTGTTACTTGCAAGTGCAAATACATTTCAGGAACAGTTAACACAAATCTCTAAAGATAATGTAAACATAATATTCAATATCTATTAAAATCATGCTCAATGACAAATATTAACTACATACATTATTATATCACACATAATAACTACAACCATATGGACATATGTAAAGTAATCAACCACAAAAATAAAACGTAGAAACCAATATATCAATACAATGACTGAAAATTATACATTTTCCAATAAAAAAAATACACATATAGTAATAAAAGTTACCAAACTTTAGTGGAATACAACAGCTTCTAAAAAAAATAACCTACCTATTATGAATAGTATACCTTTTAGACAAGTCCATTTAACATATCTATGAAACTAAGCTTGATGTTTACATCTTAAATTCTTAATTATAATAGCAATACATTTTGCACTCAGAATTAACATAAATATAGACAGCTGAGAACTAACACAAATTTTATGACATTAGTAATACTTAAAGAAAAAATATATTGAATAACAATTTGCAATGCATACATATATATAGCAAATATTAAACTACTAATTACCTTATACTTACAGAAATTAATTAGAAAATTCCAAAAACTCATGAAACAACATTGTCATTAATAATATTAAATGATCTGAAGAAATTGTTAGGTACTAAAAACGACTCATCTCACTGAAAAATAGATAATGTAACTTATGTAGGTAAAGGTCTTTTGAACTTTATTCATATTTAGCTTATGAAAGTCAAAAAATCAGTTTTTCTTTAAAAAACATTTGAAAAAATTTCTTTAACAATTATATAAAAAAGGAAAATAATTATTGAAAAATACCAAACTTATGAACCAAGCAATATAAATAATATTATTAAATCCCATATAAAGGAAAACAATTTTTGTAAAAGAATACTTGCAATATTTCTTTTAAAAACTTATTTTATTATTATAATTGAAACTTTAAATTAAAAATAAATTACCCGATTAGATGATAATAATAAATTAATTATATCCAAATGACCCTTTTCAGTTGCCAATGTTAAAGCATTTTTGTTTAATGTCGAACAATTATTAATAATAGCTCCATGACTCATTAAGATCTGTTCAATGAAATTTAATAGTTAGAACATATTATGCATTAATTGAAAAATTATAATTATATAATATTAATATATTGTAAATTATTATACCTTTGATATCATACGATATCCCTGGTTTATAGCAATCATTAAAGCTGTATGTCCACTTCCATTTAGAATATTTAAATTAGCTCCACATTTTATAAGTTCTTTTACAACTTCAACATGGTTCTCATTACAAGCATACATTAATGATGTACATCCTAAAAAATATAATTTATACTTTAAAATAGAATTATTTTATATTAAAATGATTAAATGATAGATAGTCATAGGCGTGCGAACAGGGGGAGGCGGGTAGGCCACGGCCTCTGAGAACCGTAGATTTTTTCTGTAATACTAATATTGGTATATTTAAAATTAAAATTGTATATATTAGACCATGTTTATATTATATTCCTACATTTACAAAAACAATTATATTTATCAATCAAATTATTGGCGAATAATCCGCAATAAAGCACATTAATACACAATATAACGGCGAATCAACCTAAACGGTTGCAGGTAATCAAGTCGACTGGCTATTTAAAAGTCGCAGGCGGTGCCGGAGACTATAATAGTATAATGGACCATGTGCGTAAAGCCCAGTATTGAAATGTATGTAAATCAATGTAAAAATGTATAAATCATTTATTGAATTAAATTATTACCTTATAAAGTCATAAACGAAAGATGTATGTATACAACTATTTATTTATACCTATTAGAAGTTATCTGTATAAAAAATTTTGGTTCAGATATTTTTGATGTAATGCCCTGGGCACCCTTTGCAAACAAAGTCTGCACACGCCTATGGATAAAGTATAAATATATTAATTACCCAGATTACAAGTAGTGTTTACATCACCACCATAATCATGTAATAGATTAATAATTTCGTCATGACCCGAAGATGCAGCTTCCATCATAGGTGTAAGACCAGATTTGGGATTTTTGAACTCAACGCTAGCATTCATTTGTAATAAAACCTATTATATTATTATACTAAATTATAAATAATAATAAATTAATCATATGAATTTTTGTTTAAACAATATTTTATCAATTTTATTATAATTATCATTAAATATTTTATTATGAAATTACTAAAATATTACAAATAATCATAATATTGAAAACTACAAAACAAAAATTTATTAACCTCAGCTATATGAAAATATCCAGCATTACAGACAATGGACAATGCACTTTGACCATATTCATTTACTTCATCAACTGGATACAATTTTTGTAACAAGGCATGGACAGCATCAATATCATTAGACTCGCATGCTTCAACAAGAGTCCTGAAATTGGATTTAATTATTTTTTGTCTATTACGATTTGAAAGACTTACTTCATTTTCATTGATCTTAATCTAAACATTATGAAATACTCGTATTTCTTAAAATCAATAATAAATAGTAAGTATTAATTTGTACAGCACTTTTGTTTCAATGTTGGCGACAATAATTAAATCTGAAACATAAGTATTAATATGTCATAATTTTTTTTAATTTAAATGAAATTCTATAATATAAAAATCTAATTATAACATTTTATTAAATACCTAATGTAAATACTTTTTTTTCTTTTTTTTTTTTTTTGTATATAATTATAAAATTTTAAAATTAATCAGTGTCATGAACAAATACTTTTAAAAATATCTAAGTAATAAAAAAAATAACACTTCTTAATTAAACAGTAGACAATTTTCAAAAATTATGATTTAATAAAATAAACTAGAAAAAAGAAAAAATACTAATCAATTAATATAAAAATATTTGTATGTTTTTCTTTATACATATACCTAAGATTACCATAAATTTTTTTTATCCAAAACGGGACAAAAAAAAAAAAAAAAAAACAGGTAATTTTGTTATGAACATATGTCGTAGACATATAGTCAAATGCCTAGGTAAATAGTAAAAAAATATATTTCGAATACAATTTTATTATTTGTCTAGTCAATTGACTAAATGTCTAGTAATTCAACTAAATGGCTAGGCATTTAACTAAATTCCTGTTGTGCATTAGTCAAATAGCATAACAACTTATTTTGGAGTTGTACGCTGTAGCCATTATTATTTATAACTATAAACTATCTATATAGTTAACTATAATTAACTAAAACTATAATATAGTATAAGAGTATGACGTATAAGTATATTATATAAAAATATATTCTACTCATTGGTAAGGTAGACAATATTATAATATAATAATTGGACATTTATTTTAAAAATTTAAAATTCTCAAGTATTAAAAAACTAAATTATTTTAATCATAATATAATTTTTTTTCTTTTTAGCCTATTTGAAAAAAATAGTAGTGATTTATTAAATAATGAATATATTTTTTATATAATTATATATTATGTTAAATTACCTAATTATTTATTCTTACAAGTAGAAGTTTTGACTGTTTGGTAACATTTGCTTCAGCATTCAATTTTAATTTTAAAACATATATACAACGACCAAATACTGTTGTTGGTTTTGAAACATTTTATAGAATATTGATTAAAAATCTCAATTTATTATAAATACTATTATGTTATCTTTATATTAATTTGACAATTTTTAATATGGTTATCTCTATCACTGGTTATTATTATAAGTAATAATGGCTATAGTGTACAACTGCAAAATAAGGTTGTTTTACTATTTGACTGATGCACAATAGACATTTCGTAAAATGCCTAGCCATTTAGTAAAATGTCTAGGCAAATAGTAAATTTGTATTCGAACCATATTTTTTTACTATTTGCCTAGGCATTTGATAAAATGCCTAGACATATATATAATATATTATATTTAAAAAGCAAGGGAAGGAATACTCCTACCGCAGGGATATAGTTGTACAAATTAGTGTTTAATTTTAATTAGAATTTGAATGCAATGATAAACGATTGCATTCGAAAAAACGATTCTGAGCGATGTACAGTCAGATAATGTAGATATTGAATAAAATTTTGACGTTTTTTATTAAATATTTAAAATGCAAAATTTTATCACATATAGGGACCATAAAATTGCCTGAGTTATTGTAAAATATTGAAATCAATATTATTATTAATATAGAATAATATTATTATTTAATTATTATGATTTATTATTTTATGAACCATACTGTGTTAAATTTAATTTAGAAATATATAATAGGTAAAATTTTGCTATGTGACGATTCTAGATATTACATTATTAATCGGCATATTTTTTATTAAAGATATTATTCAGTTAAAAACAACAAAACATTAAGAAAATAAATTTTGATATTGAAAATGAGAACAAATCTTTATCAGAATTATACGTGGTAATGATTGATTAAGGAAGGGTCAGCAATGAAAAGAAAAAATGATTGGTTTCAAGAATGAAAAATAAATAAAATACATGTAAAATTTATGATAATTTAAATTAAACATTCAGAATTTTTGAAGTTTGCAAATGGAATTTAATCACAAATGTCAAAAAAGACACTGCATCAAGATTAATTTAAACTCATGTATACATGAACTGACCTTTTTATCTTAAATTACGTTCCGCTTCTGATCCAACTCGTAAGACTGAAAAATCGTTAACGTGAGTAAAAGATTGACCAAAAACGAAACAGATTATTTATTGCAATAACAATCGCCAATATTAATTGATTAAATCAAAAAATAACAGCGAACAAAGCCAAAGCGAATAAACTTACCATAAAAAAACAAAACACACTCGAATGTGCATCCTATTTTCTAATAACCGCAAACAACAAAAGAAATGTTCGCGTTAGGTGTGTACGGTACTACGGTGCACGGACGCCGGCAAAAATGGTTCATCCATACGTACGAGTTACGACCAATCAAAAACATCATTAGAAATTCGAAAACTGCATGTCATGTTTAACAATCAACAATTGTACATTCGCGTGATGTCGAATGCCTGAAAATCATGGAAAAACATGGTTCTTTCCGGTCACATCGGAGTGTAGACGCCGTATTTTATATCTAACGTGATATCAGAGTATAATGCACGGACTAAGATATACAGGACTGGAAACGAGCAAAATAACGTGTCCACACAATGGAACATATGGAGCGGGGTACGGGGGAAAAAACTACCTACTAGCAACACAACCGCCATCTAGTATTTCTATCATTAAACTACTATTGAAAACTACAAATTAGTAAATTACATTATATTGTAGATTATTAGTTATAAATCTATTTTGTCATGGTTATTAGTTTATTTACTTTATTACCTTCCTAGTTCCTATTAAAAGTTATGTATCACAAACACCAGAAGCCTAACTAATTAATATTAGGTACCTATATTAAAAACAATATTAATAATGATGTACATTCACAATATTGTTTTGACCTTTTTTGTTGTAATACACAAATAATAATCATTTATATATGTATATGTATAAACAATAAACATTATAAGAACAAAATGCATGATTTACTAACAGCAATGACTTCAACATTAATCGTAATTAATGAAAATACATCCAGTATAAGAGCACACAACACAATTTTTTTTTTTTTTTTTATAATTAATAATTAATAATATATTATTGTAGTCAGAATGGTTAAAAATAATTTGGTAAAAACTAAATGTAAAAATGATCATTATTTCAGAAGATATTGAATCCATTCATCTTTTATTAATTTATCTTTTGGCGATTTATATACAAAATCATTTTGGAGGTTAATCACTAGATGGCGGTTGTGATGCTAGTAGGTAGTTTTCTCCCCTGTACCCCGCCCCATATGTTCCATTTTGTAGACAGCCCCTCCAACCCTCCTGTCTGTACGTTACCAGTCCTGTATATTAGTCCGTGGTATAATGTATAAAATCCAATATAAGATTCTCACCCGGGATTGATCATAATTAATTCTTGATTTTCTACCATAACCTTAAATTATAGTAAAAGATCTAGCATCTAGGTATGCCCGTCGGACTATAATACAATAATTATTATCGTCGAATGCCTGAAAATCATGGAAAATATAATATACCGCCATGGTTCTCTCCGGTCACATCGGCGTGTAGACGCGTATTTTACATTTAACATAATATTAGAGTATAATGTATAAAATCCAATATAAAATTCTCCCCCGGAATTGATCATAATTAATTCTTGATTTTCTACCATAACCTTAAATTAATAGTATACGATCACGATTTAAGATATACAGGTTGGAACTCTGCCTATGAAAACAATCCCAAAATATGACCGGTAAATCTACTGTTGAAATCAGCTGTTAAACTAATGACTAGCGCGACCAGCGGAATTATTTGTAACTAGAACAACATGATTAATAATTATTCAACTTTAAAAATTCCCGCTTTTTTTGCAAAAGGTATTAAAATATTTACGTAATAATGAAAATGAATTAATTATCGGGTTTCATCTATCATTTTGAACTCTCTCTGATGGTCAATTTTTTGTTCTTACTATTTAATTTTTAGTTTTTTACCCCTAATTAAATATCTTATAAGTTTAAACTTTTAAAGTGAAAAGTGAAATATAAACTATAGACTGAACACTGAAGTGTGAAAATGTGATGACTAATTATAAATAAAGTAAATAAATAAAACAAAACAAATATACAATTTTATTAACAACATGATCTTTATGTTAACTTTTAACTAATTTTGATAATTTTTTTTTATTTTTATTTTCCTTTTTACTGCTAAATGAACTACAATATGTTCTTTTACACTGCGGAACACAACAATTCATTTTAAAATATTTTTTAGAAAGACTGATAGCTATTTTAATACCTTTTGCAAAAAAAGCAGGAATTTTTAAAGTAGAATAATTATTAATCATGTTGTTCTAGTTACAAATAATTCCACTGGTCGCGCTAGTCATTAGTTTAACAGCTGATTTCAACAGTAGATTTACCGGTCATGTTTTCATAGGCAGAGTTCCAACCAGTATATCTTAAATCTTGTATACGATCTAGGTATGCCCGTCGGACTATAATATAATAATTATTATCTTATAGGTTGGTTATCTTCTATTTCAATGGGCAATGTCATAATCACAGTTTAAGATAATAATATGATATTAAATAATAATATAAATTATGTTGCCATAATCAATAATTTTATGATGTCACTATGTCTGTCATTCTATCGTTTGAAAACTGAATACTCTGATTTGTATTTACAAAAACAAAATAAAATGTCTTCATTTATATTCGTAGTAATCAAATAAATGTGTGAACTGTAATTCAGGTTAGGTTATATTTCATTTAATGACGTTTGGTGAACAATTGAACATTCGAACATTATTATGAGTTACGTAATCTTTGAACATAAAATATTTTATACTCGATCCAATAAGACGGAGAGACACATCATAAATCAAAGTCGTGCGCACAAATCCTCAGCTAGTTTCCTATTGTCAAGTCAATGATTTCCTATATGGCTATATCAGTGGGATAGTGGTTCCCAACCTATCTTGTACAACATACGGATATACGTTAATTCATCGCGAGTCAATTTATCTCGAGTTCAGTGGCGGTCAAATGGTGGTGAGGGGGATAGATCCCCCCCATAAAGTTTTCTTAGATTCCGAGTGGAACGAAGAATTTACTTATTGGTTTTACAATGATATGTGTCTTTTTTTTTTGTTTTTATGTCAGAAGACACTTTTTTTACCCGAAATAATGCTCCGATTTTCACGAATGTTATATGTTTTCGAAAGCAAATTAGATGTAATTTGTATTTTATTTTGGTCATTTTTGAAATTTCTCAAAATTGGCCACATGCGACACAAAGAAAAGGACGAAAAAATGAGCTAAATTTGTTTATAATAATAATTGTTGATTATAATAGTAAATTAGTAACTATAGTGATAATATAAATATTATTGAAACTAATAGCAACATCTATACCATCTATAAACAAAAATTTCCATCGTAAATCTAATAATACATCTTTGAGCACCTCCCGGGGGTTGGCCCATCACAGATCAAAGACTAAGGTCTATAATGAGAATTAACGAACCATTCGGTAATATATTATACATAATATTGTTAGGTGATTTTTTTCCAATTACCACCTGTATTGTCTAATTTCAATGATCCGTTGTCAAAATATCCTAATGACATATAAATGATATCAATCAAAAATATTTAGGAAACGTTTAAATTTTATGAGTTGACCGAAATCATGAGACAAAAAGATGATAAATAATTTGCATTAATGTTAACTAATTTAGCTAGAGGGCAAAACGACGAAAAAAGGCATTTTTCACGAAAACTGATATTTCGACGAATTCGGTTACAATATTTCACGATAACTCGAGCAATTTTAAAGTTAGAAACTTGAAAATTATATTGTATATTCATATAGGATATATTATATATATATATATACCTATGATGTAAAATTTTGGAACAGTTACGTTAATTTTTCCACAAAATATAAGACGTTGAATTATCGTAAAATTCTCGTTTTTATGTATATAAAATATTGTTATATTGTTTTTTACTGTTTGATAAAATTGGTAATTTTTGGCATCAAGGTCTGAAAATTTTACTGAAGTATACTTACATATTACTAAACATCATAGCAAAATATTAGAAATATCCTATTCTCAATTTTTTTTTTTATTGTTGTTTAAATTTGATATTTTTAGTTAAGGGGGCTGCAGACACCCATTTATTAAGGAGTATTTTATAGACAACACAATTTACTTCTTATATATGAACGTGTGAGTGTATGGGTAGTAAAAATGCATTAGTATGAGTGTAACATTTATGATCAAGCCGATTCTTGGAACTGAGTGACATTATCTTATTTTAGTTCTACGGTAAACCGGTCTATAATCAAATGATAAATAAACTATTCTTGAAGACAATAATAATAATAATTATTATATTAGAGATTAAACTATAACAATAGGTAGCAGGTATAACATTAGTAACAAATTGTATATTAATTATTGTAAACACATTATTATTATTGTTTATAACAATATTATATATTTAGCAAAAAATCACAAAATTAAAAGATTATTATCCATATTTTGCACAATGCATTAAAATTATTTTATCGTAAATTCTCTTTTAAAATCTCTGATAACAGATGATCAAAATAAAATTTTTTTAATTGTGGTTCCATCCTTTGTGTCCAGAAAACATCGTCTCTTTTTATTTTTTCAAACATCATACCTGTGTATTAAATATAAATAATTAATTAAACATGTTATAATTATTATAATGATATTATTAAATACTATAATGTACTCAAAATTAATTACCTCTTGGTGTCCATATACAAAAATAACAATATGTTTTATTTGTAATATGAAGTTGACCTTGGGCTTGATAAAAATAATTGTCATTTCTTTTTAAATGTAACTGACCACTCTCTATTACACAACATTTTATTTTTTTCATTAAAATTCCTTCTTCCGGAGTTAATGTTTTGGCAGATGCTGGGCATGTAATTTCGACTATTGAATCATTTAAAATTAGACCATCTGGGGATGCAGCTAGAAATGGTAAATTTGAATCTACATATAAACCAACTACTTCTATTTTTTGTTTTAATACATTTTCCAAATTCTCTTTAGCTATATTTTCATGTGAAATCCCATATCTAGTAGAGGCGTTACCGTTAAAAGTCCCAAACAAAATTTCTTTTACAATTTTTTCCCGAGATGTGTTTTGACGCATTTTACATATTCTTCCAAAATTTGAAGCAGTTAATCTATAAAAATAAAGCAAAATATTTTATTTTGACAACAAATTTGTTTATTATTTTAAAACGAAGAAATATTGATTTTATAATATCAAATAAATTTAATTAGTAAAAAATACATATTGTTTCATAAACATTCAATATTAATACATTTAAAACAATGTAACATTATTTTAAATTGTGTTGGTTTTTTAAAAATTTACTGTATAAAAAATTATTGTTTTACTCTAAATAAATTACGAGTATAAACAATTTACCTTTTTCTTCGCTCTAAATGCCATTCATCACATTGATACTGTCTCTTAGTTTTTTTTTCTAAGTTTTCGATTTCCTCTTTAGTCATTTTCAAACATTCAATAAAATTATTTTTCAATTTGTTAACTTCATCTAATGTAAGTTCAGATAATGGATCATGAAGTATATTTCCATAGTTTTCATCTGGTCCCACAAAAATTGAGGTTTTATTTTTATTTTTTGGCAAATTAAAAAGACAATGACGTCGTCTTCGAGTATCAATTGTTTTTTTGATGTCGTTTTATATACATTTTCGTATATTTACCCGGACTTTTTTTAGTTACATGTTTATTGAATAACGAAAGACGGTTTGATCCTGAATTATAAGCAGTAATTGCTGCATTACATCTTAATTGATATGACCCTTTTAATGAAAAATTAACACGTTTTCCGCCAACAATTTTGGTTAAAATTGAATTATAAAGTTCAGCTGAATTATTATTAAATCCATACATTAAGCTTTCATTGTGGTATGTTAAAATATTTCGAGCTTTACAAATATCATTCCAAACGCCAAAGTGTTTTAAATCATTCACCATATTATTTTCACCTGTAAATTATAATTAACATTATTATACATATTATTATGAATAATTTATTATATTATATAATGTATCTAAACACTTGTATTCACCTTCTTTTTGACCTTGACAAAAATAAGATAAACAATTTGTATGATCTCCGAAGACGTGATTTGGTCCGTTTGTCAAATCTGCTTTTAATAATAAAACTGTTTCGCCGTATGTACGATCTGTTTGTTCTTGTTTTCTGTATTTCACTGCTTCCGTTACAGCATAACGAAGTCTAAGTAAACGTTCCTGTACTGCCTTCCGGTAACAACCAGGAATTACATCCCCCTTATCATTTTTTCTTTTTCCACTTATGTCTCTAAGTCGATTAATATAGTTGCGTAATAAATGATTAGTACACTCAACTTTTTTTATAATAATATTTGAATCGTAAGGTTTTTCCAATCTTAAACGTTTCATAATACTACTGTCGCCATCACCTAAAAAACAAAAATATTTTGATATGATGTTAAGTTATATGTAATTATACTTCAGTAAAATTTTTAGACCTTAATGTTAATACTAAAAGTTGCCAATTGACCCTAAGCGGTAGAAGAAACGACAAAAGAATGACGAAAAATGGCATTTTTCACGAAAACTGAAATTTCAACGAATTCGATTTCAATATTTCACGATAACTCAGGTAATTTTGAAGTTAAAGACTTGAAACATATGTTAATAGTAAAAATCGAAGCATTATTTCGGGTAGTAACAGTGTTTTTTCAGACATAAAAACTAAATATTTTAGTAGTTATTCAATGCACTATGCACTAATTATCTTCTTAATTAATGATTCATAACGGATTACTGTAATCAGTAGACTTTGGATGTTAATGACAAAAAATTCATTGAAATATGCATTTAAAAATATTAAAATATGCAATTATATGCTTTAAAATGTATTAAATATATCTAGGTATTTTTTCAAAAAATATATGAAAAAAGGGGTTCATGTTAATTAAAAATAAATTGTATACTCTATCAAATGTGTTTAATTAAAACTATTTTTTTTGCATAATACACAAGAATATAAAATATGATATATGAATAGTAGTAAATAGTAAGTAGATTAATCAAAATTAAAATTTATATAGGTTAAGTATACTTTAAATGTCAGGATTACACTGTATAACAATTATTTCGCTGATATTTCCAAATTTTAAAGACCTTCATCTATCTGACAGTAGGTAGGTTTTTAAATATTAAAAATGACCGTTCCACGTCTACAAAATTGATTGGTGCGTACTTATAGACTTATAGTTAACAATATCGTCAATTTCCATAACGTCAGGTAGTCCATTAAGTGAGTCTGTTTCGCCATCGAGTATTTTAGAAATTTTGGATAATACTAATAAACTCTGAATTTTTGTCTAAGTCCTTGTGTAATTTTGTGTACCTACATTGGTTACCCCGAGGAGCAGATGCTCCAATTTTCAATTTTTCTGAACTACGTTTATAACGGCAACCGAATTGTATAGAGTTTTTCCCCTTTTCTTCAGGAGATCTTAGAGCCGAACGAATGTTTTATCAATAATATGCTATTAAACCGAGAAATATTTAATATATGCATTTATATGCCCAATAATGTAGAATATGCAAATATATGCAAAATAAGTTTGCATATTTGAAATCTAGACTTCATGAATCAAATTCATATTATACTCTACTACCATTCTGGTTGCACTAAAAGAATATGCGAAGTCATAAACATCCGAGCTCTAGTAATCAGTGTCCGTTCTAGGAGAGGCCAGTGGGGGTCCTTGTGAAATTAGTGAAAGGGTGCTGTTAGTATTAAAATATGTACCTATACACTCGTATAAACTATAAAATATTTCCTTACTCAACCATAAAAAAAAACAAAAAAAAAACAAAATAATAGTGTACTACATGTGTAGTAACAAATGTTTGTTATTTAACTTTTCAGCAGGCGTTGAACTATGATTTTTCCTATTCCAAGAAGATAACATTAGATTATATTACTTGTATTTATTAATGAACTATTTTATATACTTTGTACGACACTTGCCTGCATTATTATGTAACATATAATTATAATAGCACGCTCATTAAAACGTTAAAAGTGTAAAATGATTATTTTTTAACTATTTTTATCTAGTGACGAGTAACATCAATGTTTTATGTTGATAAGTTTTTATCAGTTTATTAATTTTCAAAACAACCCAACTTGACGATCAATTATAATGTACATATAAGTATAGTATATTATTTTAATGCTTAAGTGAAGTCGACAGTCGTTGTTCAATTTTAACAGAAAACAAAAAATGAATTAAAAAAAAAAAGCTTAGTTGTACCGAAAATAGAAAACGAAAACTTGAAATTGAAAGAAACGTACAAAACTACCGAATATATAGTTAATTTCTTTTCAAAAATAGAAACCAACGGTAAGCAGTTTTTACACTTAAATTATATATTAGTCTACAGCAGGCATGTCAAACACGCGGCCCGTGGCTACCAATATTAATGAATAAATTAAAAAAAAAATTATAACATATTTATTTTATATCACAACCAAAACCGTATCTAGATTTTTTTGGTGGGTACTAAATTTTGAAAAGAATGAAATGGTTAATTTTTTTAAATTTACACTGTACTTTTTGTGTTCATAAAGAATTGAAAAATTTGTATAAAATATTTTTTTTTATTAAAATAAGTTTTTGTGCGGCCCGCATAGTTAACTATTTAATATATTTGGCCCACTTGATACTTTGAGTTTGACATGCCTGGTCTACAGTATACTCGTCGTATTATATTTTAGTGTTTAGAGGAATTGGTTTTGCATTGATGTGTGTCATATGTGTTTTATTTTTTATTTTTATGTCTGAAGACAATTTTTACTATCTGAAATATTGCTCCAATTTTCACAAATAGCATATGTCTGGTTTGAAAATGGATGTAATTGGAACTTTATTTAGGGTATTTTACGAATTTCTCAAAATATTGACCCTATGTAATAGATAAAACGACATTTTTCACGAAAACTGAAATTTCGATGAATTCAATATTTCACTATAACTCCAGCAATTTTAAAGTTAGACTTGAAAATTTTATTTGGTATTGAAATAATACATAGATAGATACTATATATATGTTACGGTAAAAGTACGAATACTGGTAAAACCTAGGATTTATCGGTTAAACCTTTAAACCTTTAAACCGGTTAAACCGGTTTACCGACAGCACACTACAAATGTACGAATTTCGGGTATTTACTAATTGATCTTGGTAATTTCTAGGACATACAAAATTATTCGGTAAAAGTCAGAATCATTATTATAGTTCGGGCTTTTACAAGAGAGATATGGTAAATCTTAGGACATACATTTACACGTTGGTAAAAGTCCGAATAATACAATAATTAATATTATTGTACACTATTTATTTAATTTTAATTTTTTGATGTTAAATTATAAGTATTTGACGAAAACAATTAGATATGTTTTTTTTAATTACAGGTATATTATATAAAAATTATTGTTTATTTGAGTATAATTTTTTGTTATTTCACAAAATATGAATATTATCGTAAATATTTTCCCCCATAATAATATAATAGTTCTTTTATCGTAAAATATTAAATAATTTATATGTTATACTTATAATATATAGTAGTTATACGAAATACGAGTATATAGTATAGGAATAATAAACTTATTTTTGTGTCATAATTATAAGAATAGAGTTCAGTTCAGATTATGATATTAGTGATTTGATGGCAGACTTTTACGAGAGATTATAAAACAGTCAGGCTGTTCAGTACTTGTAATCAGGGGTGGATAGGTAGTTTTTTTGTTACAGGGAAAAATTTTTAAAAGGCCACCAAAATAAAAAAAATTGCTCGCGTAGCTCGCATTATTCGTATATTATTATTTTAAAACAATAACTTGTATAATTATTAAAAATCGAGTGGTACTAAGGGGGCCACAAACATTATACAAGATGAGGACCCACAGGGAAAATCCCTTTTTCCCTATGGGCCTATCCACCCCTGCTTGTAATAGTATTAGAAGTAGTATTAGAGAAAAATTAAAGTAATAGGAAGGCTAAAAAATTTGGAAAATTTTTGAAAATTTTATTGAAGCGTACTTATATATATATCTTATATACTCGTATATCTTAGAATATTTCCAAAATTTTAGGAAAATCTTAATACTCATTTTTTTTTTTTTTTTTTTTGGTGTTTAAAGTTTAAAGTTTATAGTAAAATTAATATTTAAAGTATTTATATGGATACTTCTTATTATATTTCAATATTTTACAATAATGTTAAATAAAATTGACAAAATTTTTTTGAAGCTTAAATATATTTTACTATAAAATAGTTCCATAATAGTACTATACTCAGTTCCAATTAATTGTGAATTATTACATTTACTATTTATTTTTTTTTATATAGCTGTTTTGTATAACCTACTCGGATATTTACAGTACTTTTAACTTAAATAACCTATTGACTATTTCCATTTTCTATTAAAGCTTGTCAATATTGAACACTAATTGATCCAATTGTTTCAAGGCAAAAAATATTGGAAAAATCTTTACTCTGAATAAAACAAAGTAGTATGTAAACACATATTTTTAGTTACAAGGTAATTCTACATAAATCAAGTATGTATTTTCTATTAATAACATTTATACATAATCATAATGTAAATTTTTGAAAAATATTCTAGAAAATTCAGATGTCAATATGTCATCAAACCCCACCTTATTACAGTAGTCCGTTATGAATCATTAATTGAGAAGTTAATTTGTGCATTGAATAACTACTAAAATAGTATTTCACATTTTCAGTCGTCATTTCGTCAATAATTATACACAAGAGTAATTGTAATAATAAGATATAGGTACCTATTTAAAATTATAAAATAAATTTCTGAAAAATTGTTCTAGATACCTAATTCAGATGTATCATAAATCATAATAGCATCAGTAGAATGAGTCTCTTATAAAGAAAGAAAGTAATTCGATAGAATGATCAAAAATTTAAAAGTAGGTAATTAGCAATTAAATAACTCTTATTTCCAGCTATAAGGATATAACATTTTTATTATATTTTGGCGTTTAATTTTATTATGCCCCCCCCCTAATAAATTTTCTACGGAGCCCATGGCTATTACGAATATTTTATGCAATAAAAATTATCATATCCCATATAATTCAAATTTGAATGTGTTTATACTGTTTATAGTCAGTGTTTGATTTGAAAAAAAAGAAGGGGAACTATCAGACTTTCAAAAAAATTAGCGTCCCCCCTAATATGCTTAAGTACATGTAATATCATTGGGGATTTAATAATAATTAGTAGGAGTACGCTCAAAAAAATAAAAAATAGAAGAGGTACTCTGTCCCCTGGCGTACCCCTCCAAATCAAGCACTGTTTATATAGTTAATGATTCATTTATATTGGATAACAAATGGTGCTGGCCACATCAAACGTCAATATGGAAAACATGTCCGAGTCCGAGACCTTAAATGGATATAGTGGACGCAAATTACCTACCTATTGCAATATTAACGTTTCTTATAAATATTATTTTGGGCATAGGCGCAATTAGACGGGGGACTTGAGGGGGCTGAGCCCCCTCAAAATCAGCCATGGCCCTCCAAAAATGTTTGCAAAATATGACAATTTAATTCTAATATTTTATAATTAAATATTTTCGTGATGTAATTCTATAATATATACGAGTACCAACATTTTTTTCTATTCAATAATATGAATTAAGATTAATATATCTGCATTTATTCAATAATAAATAATTAATAAATATTAATATAATAAATATATTATGTTCATGATAAAAATTAAAGATCTAGTTTGTGCTGCACGACCCACACTGGCACTACCGTTAAAAACAACCTGCGCAGATGTAGGTACTAGGTAATAATAATAAATAATAAATAATATTGTACTAAATACAGTCACTTGTCATTCTACATTCTACATTGTAGACTCTAGAAAATTCTTTCCATAATTCTTATTTACTGGCTATACTGCTCAGTGCTCAATGTCCAGTGGTATAGCAGCTCTTTTGTCTATAAATTTGAGCTTTGACTTGCAAAGTTCAAAAACAATTATTATGACAGTCTACAAGAATAATTTTACAGAAATACAAAAAGTAATTAATGAATAATGATTAGACATAAAACACATTATAGGTTATGGTTGACAAAATAAGTCGCGTATTGTGTGTTATGTACTTATGTGTTTACACTTCACGTTTACACTTTTACAGCATTCGCATTGAGTCAAGAACGTTTTTAAAAGTTGGCATTATTAAATATTGAATTGATATACGAGTATAATTGTATTTGATAATGATATAATTTTAAACATATTTTCTAAACAGGACAGAAAAATTAAATTGTAAAAATAATAATTATTTAATAAAATGTATCCTTGTATTTTATATTGTATATTATACGTATAAGAATGTATCCATGTAATTTTTTTTTGTAATTTTTATTTTTGTTAAGGGGATTGGAAGCGTCGTCGATTTTCATTCTCTGTCCAACACACATAAAATATAGGGATTTAGACGTTTTCTACTTCCAACGTTACGATCGATCTAGTTATGCGATAGGTAAGGGATCTGAAAACTGATTTGAATTCTTTAGAAAGTCTACTTTAGATCGACTTCCCCACTTTTTTCATTTTTTTGTCCTAAATTCTTTAAAAATTGAATGTTTTTACATTTTTAAATAAAATTTGTTTCAACAACAATGAGAGGAAAATTTCATCGTGTCTAACACACGTTAGACAGAGAAAGAAAGTCGACTCTTCGGATCTCTTTAATAATTTAAATAAGTTTTTGTTTTATTAATATTTAACAAATAAAATGAACTAATAAAATATATAAATTAATTACATTTTGTTTGATAAATAATTTATGCACTTTTCTACTAGCTGATAATATTTTAATATAAAAATGTAATATGTATTCACTATTCTACTATTCATTATATATTTAATTATGTATATGTATATATATATATATATATGTGAAAATACATACATGATATGAATAAAAAAAAAATATTGTTTTTATATTGTGATATAAATGATATTGAATTAGAAGTTTTCTTAAAATTTAATTCAGCCCCCCCCCAAAATTTTCACCCTAATTGCGCCTATCTCATAGTGATGACAAAAAGTTTTTCAACGTTTTTTCGCCTGTAGCGGTGTGCATAATACGATATTACGATTAGGTATATACGTATATATTATATTTATAAATATATTATTATACATTATATATTATTATTATACGATGAGTGGAAACGTGACTTGGACATGCGAAAACGATGAAGAATTAATTGATTTTGTAAAAAATCATGAAGCTCAATACAATATTCAATCTTAAGGAATATAGACAAGCCCAGCTGAAGTAAAATTTGTGAAACAAAAGTGGAATAACACTTCAAAAATCAGTTGTGTATATTACTAAAATTAGAGTGAAAAAACTCAATTAATATTAATAAATAATTAATACATAAAAGGTATAATCAAAATTATTCTGTGGGTAGTTCAGTCAAATATAGAAATTTATTATAAACTATTGATTACAATTTTGCCATATTTAATCAAATATATGTTAAGTACTTCATTTAGATTTAGAAATCAAAGGAACATTCCAAAATATGCTATAATTAGGTTAAAGGTTAAAGTTATTGCTAACATTTCCTATGAAGTACAATGTAACTATTGAACTATCTAATACTTCTGAATCTTCAGAAAATGTTTTTCTTAATTTGCCTTAATATTATCAATGTTCACTACCAACAACATATTAAATACTGGTCTCAATGCCTCAATATTTGACAGATTTAACTAATATTATGAATTTATTACTACCTACATCAAAAAAAGAACAATGATTTTATTTATCATTAATTACTCCACCAAATACATTTTCTTAGATCTTAGATGTTTACAAGTTAAAACTTTAATAGTAGGTACATTACATTGCAGTCTCCATATTATGTAGTCATCACTTTTCTCAACATATGAAAACTGTGTTCTTTCGTTATCTTTCATATTAGAATCATTTACCACCAAAACAATATAATAATAACATCTATATATAACACATAAGATGCCTCAGTTTAAGACAAATCCAACAGATAATTATGAAATAACTGTTTCAGGGAACAATAAAAAAATAATAATTAATCTTCTTTCACAAAAGAACAAATATAAAATTTCAAATTGTATGATAATCATAACTATAAAGTGCCATAGAATGCAGGTGTATAGTGTGGGGTTATATTTGAGTGTTAATTAACAAAACAAATATAAAATAATTAATATATTATAATTTAATAGTAAAATATTAAAAAAGTGAAGAAAATAAAATTACAAAGATTAATATTGGTATCACGTTGTTCACTAAAATGTAACGTTTTGACAATATTTAAAAAAGGGCAGATGAAAAAAATTAAAACATTATTTATTCACTAGCCTTTCAGAGGGAGCTCCTTCCTTAGACTCCTGGCACAGAGTTGTAAGGTAGAATACGGTTCACGGATGAAATTAGCTGTCTGTGGGATGATGGTTAAAGAGTTATATATCCAACGGCGCATTGAAAGGCATCTACAATTTAATGGTCCTATAATATCAACTCTGTTCGGGTGAACAGTTTGGTCAGACAACGATAGAGCGTTTGTGAAATGTGGCTTCGACATATTTTTTAATACCAATTAGACCATTAGGTCAGATCCTTGTGAGTATTACACTAAAATGCCATTAATATAAAAATTTATTTTCAAAAAATAGTCATTTGTACAATAATGGGAAATATTTTCAGTAAAAACTATTGGAATAGTAAATATTTAAATATATTATATTATATATTATGTATATGTTTATAAAAAAATTCAGTGTTTTCACATTATTTTAAGTGTTGTCACATTCTTTCAAACTTTTAAATATATTTTTTTATTTTTATTTACTAATAATATTTCCAAAATTTATTCACAAAATAAAAATATAATTTTATAATAATTAGTTTAAAATGTTTAATTATTAATCAAGATTTAAAAGTAATACACTAGCATCAATCATTTTTTTTATTATTGCCAGTAGAGATATTATATCAACGTAAAAAACCTCTAATAAAGTATTGAATATTTTGTTATAAGTATTAATATAAAAATGTATTTGGAAAAAAACATTGTCTTTGTTTTTTTTATTCAGTGTTCAGTTATAATCAGGGCTTGGGACTTAAAGCATTTAAAATCATCTAAATAAGCGATTATAAAAACAGCAAAAACCTCAAAAAAAAAGCACTTAAAAAGTCAAAAATGTACTTCAAATTATTTTAAAAAAGCAAAAACTGGGGAAAAACTAGTGTACTTTCAACGACTTTCAATAATAACTTATATATTATAAATTATAAAATTTTATTTAAAATTTTAAATATTATAAATGGAAATAAACTTTTTATTTTACTTTTACAAATTTAAAAATAAAATTACAAAAGGTTAAAAACATTTTTGGATATTTGGATTAATATATTATATTCTTTAATAATTTATATCCTGAAAATACAATTTAAAACGTCAAACGTTAACAACGAACATCGTGAAATTTTTAGTTTGAGTTACATTAAGAAATACGAATAAACACCAAAAAAATTCTTGAAAAATCTGGATTATCAGTAATCTGTTCTATTAGGTTGCAAATGAGCAACTAAAAGCAAAGAAACTAGAAAAAACACTTCCAAATTATATAGTTAAAATCGTTGCAACATGACATAAATTTCTCTAACACTATTAGAATTAATGTTAAATTAAATAAATAAGAAAATGATTTTAGTCCTGAACCCTGGTCATAACATTAGTTTGTATTTAATTCAAATGTAAATAATATGTAATGTAAGGAAAAAATTAAGTTATTTAATTTATGACATTAATTTTAATTTATTAATCGTATACATTTACAAATTTTTTACTAAATAAAAATAATTGCATAATCAAAATTAAAAAATATTCAATTATATCCAAAATTTTAGTGTTAATATAAATCATATAAATTTAATTTATACTATTATCATTATTGGGAGTTGAATTATTAATATAAATAAAAAAAAAAATAAATAAATATATTGAAATATGAAAATGTAAACAATTTAGATTTATAATATTAATTGAGGGAAAGTGTAGTTTATTTTAACCTAGTTAGATATTTAAATCTTAATATTAATATTTTTATCAATTTACATAAAAGTTATTCTTTATTATAGTAAAAGAAAAAAAATTTATAATAAAAATAATAAAAATATGAACCATCCGATTGTGAATTTTGACATTTAAACATTTTTGGACGTGTAAATATTTTGAACTGGTCTTGGAAGTTAGGGCAAAGTGAAACTGTCTAATAGCAATCGACAATGTAGGATAATGCCTAAAATAAAATACCTATATATTAATCTATTGAATGATTATTAATTAATAGTTATACTATTTGCTTACTATTGGTGGTAAACATTATGTTTTTGATTTTGTACAATAAATTTTGACGTTAAATTAAATAATCATTTTCAAATGATAAACATATTATGTAGATTCTATTCATGTTTTAGTAATTACAACTATTATCAATAAAAGTGCTTAATGTAATAGTTCTCTTGCTAGTGTGAGACTGGAAACAACTTAACAACTGCCAATGATATTTTGAAACTATAAAAATACATAATATTAATAATATAATATAAAAATATTATCGCTTAGGTACATACTTATTTGGGTGAATTTTCTCTACAAAAGTTTTACTGTAAAGGTATATGTCTTGATATTGATAGACATCCCATGATGTTGCGTGGAGTCCTTAAGAAAAACTTAAGTAAATTGAAACATTTATATTAACAAAATATGTTCCACACACATTTTACCAAAATAGTATTACCCTTGATCATCTTCAAAACTTATTTAAATGTTAATATAACAAATAAATGTAACCTGTGAAATGACATAGGTATTATATTTATAAAATTATTGGCATTAGTTACGTTCTGATAATATTTTAGAACGCATCCAAGAAGAACCACGTGGAGGTTGCCAACATCCTTCTCACAAAGTCATGTGTTATCCGTGTCTAACAGTAATGAGCAAGTTTTAGAAAATAGAAATACACTTAAAACTGTCAACTACTAACAGTCAACACATAGACTTAATTACACTGCAGAATGGTCAACCATTAGGATAATAATAAAAAAATATCACATAACTCTATATCAAAAGTCCATACACACTAGTAGTATATTACATTCTTTTTTTTTTTTTTTTTTATCCATATCTTTTTGGATAATGATTCTCTAAATAGCTGTCAGCAATTATTATTATTTTAACAAATATAATAATTATTGATGTATAGATAATTATTATAATTTATAATATAGGTACATTATATTTTTTATTTATGAATATATTGATTTTCACTAATATTCCTTTTTTCTATGTAATTTCATATATACATTTTACAATATAATAAGTTGCAAATAATATCTAATGGACATCAATGATATTATGCTGTTTATTTTTTATTTTATATCTAAAAGTTGACCCACTGCAACATAATTGATCTATTGGCTAACCATTTAAAATTGACATTCAAAAAGTTATTACTTCCTAAAAATTAAGCACACAAAGGTACTGGTCTGTTATCGCCCCGCCAATTACACGGCGATTACGAACACATATATCAAACACATTATTTTATTTATACCTACGACAATTATCGCATTTTATTAGTTTAGGGTATTACCAAATAATATAATAATAATGCTAAATTATGTCCAGTATTTCTAATGCTCTGTCCGTATCAGTGTTGAAGTATTTATTGTAGTTGAAAAATGAATTTAAAAGATTTGTATTCCGAAGTTTATAATGAAGATTCTGCTATTAATTTTCTCCAAACGAAAAATGTTGTGTTCAAAATATAAATAATGTAGATAAATATAAATATAAATAATAAAATATAAAATACATATAATATAAAATAATGTGTTTGATATATGTTCGTAACCGCCTAATTGGCGGGGCGATAAAATTTTTCGTTCCCATGGCGGGGCGATAACGGACCAGTACCCACACAAATTTTGTATACTTGATATCAGGCACAGATCCAGAAAATTTTGACAGGGGGAATAAGATAAAAAAAATTATTAGTAGAGATATACTTTCATTTTTTTTAAATTTATGTATAAAAAGTTTTCCAACATTAACAATTTTTAATAAATATTACTTTTAATTAACAATACAATAATAATTATGAAAAAAAAAAATTAAAAAATTATTTTAATAAATAAATAAATTGTATTGGTGGTCAAACAACAGGGCATAGCTCCCCCCTGAATCCGTGCCTGCTTGATATACAGTCATTGGCAAGTGCCTGACACAATAGTCATAAGTAAATTTTACCCGACAAAATAATAAATAGTAAATTGTATATGATCCAATAGTCATTGATACAAAAAATAAAAGACTATGATGCTGACGTTAGTTTATAAAACATGACGATACAGCTGAATGTCTTTGCCAACATCACAAATACGCATAAACTTACAATATTTCACATTGTTAATACAATTGTCATCAGCCAAGTCTGTAAGTTTGTCCTTCACAGAATCTGCATTCTGAACACGGAAGTTACGCCACGTACAGTTGTCGGTGTGTGAAGAGTGGTTTGGGCAAGTGTATGTCAACATGCCTGCGATTTGTTGGTGGTTATCGAGAATGCCTGCTTGACGAAAAACTGTTGTTGACGGAGTAGGAAAGTCTCATTCGTCGCCTGTGCACAACAATACGGATATAAACGGAAATGGAATGACAATGTATTTCGAAGGGTCTTTACAATTAAACTCACAATTTTTTACCTTAAAAATGTGTAGCCCAAGTTCAACGACCAGCATTCTCGTGCCATTGCACAAATATTTTGTAGGGTCCATGTTGAGAAGCACCATGACTATTGCGCCGACCAAGCGTTCGAAAATTAAACGTCGACGCTAAAGCGTAATGTTTTGTTAATATTTAAGAACGGCGGTTGAATTGCGTCAAGTCGAATGAAGTGAAAAAAATTACATTATTACTTAATCGTTTTTCAAATTTAATTTTTAGCGATTATAATAATAATACTATTATTGCACAAACTAAAGGTACTTTAATATTTGAAGTCTATAAAATACGTACTTGTTGTCGTGAATGATCCCGTGTCCACGGCGGCGGTCGAATGATAACCGACGACCGGACTGATAACGCGAACTCGTCGCCGAGCTAAACGGCGGTCGTGTACTCGCGTAGTCGCATCGTCAAACGTCAACTGTCTCCCATTATCGTAAAATAATAAAATATAATAATGGCAATAATATATTATTTAATATTATTTATTGTCACGTCGGTATTTAGGCTCTATATGGACAACGTTAAAAACTATAAACTAAAATATTAGTGTTTTAGCTTTTGCCGCCATTGCCGGACGATTTGTTGTTTTTCAATCCAAAAGATATTGCGGGTAATACGCAGGGCGAAAATCAGTAGCGACCAGCGGTAAATAATATTTGAAACAGAGACTATTTTTTTATCTAGTAAACGTTTAGTCCGAAACGTGTAGTCAAAATTTTAATTCGTGCAAATCATACTAGTATGAATAATTAAATAAAAATTATTTCGTGTTTGGATAATTTATAAACAAGAAATGTAGACATACATAGGTATAGGCATATTACTTAATATTATAAAAAAAAAAAAATTATCTGTTACATTGGTATACCGACAATTGATCCTCTTTAATATTTTCTTCAAAAGATACGCGGGTATTTTAAAATATTCTATAATCCTAATTTAATAATTAATATATAAATTATAAACAGTTACCTATTCATTTTTCATATTATACTATCATATAAATTTTATCAAAAAATTTTTTTTTTTAATTTAATAATTTATTATAGAATAGAATGTTTTGTAGTCGTTATTCTAAGGCCTATTAATAAAATATAATTTAATTCGTTCTAGGTTCCTATTGATTTATTCATCCCCTTTTCATATTTTGTCCTGCTGATAACAATTATAATATTTTTTTCAGATTATCATTTATCATAACAGTCATAACATACCTATACATGGGCGTATTTAAGGGGGGATAGGGGGCTCAGCACCCCAGTGTGTTGTTTTAGCCCCCTTCGTCAAAATAAATGTGATTCTATATAAATGTTTTATATTTTCAATTACAATGTAATTTAGTTTTTGATTTGAAAACTGTGGATTAATTATACCATATAATTATAATTAATTTCTTTTATTGTACCTATCTATAATTATTTTATTATTTGAAATTTTTTTTATACATTATACAATATTATTATTATTAAAAGTTATAGTAAAAACAAAATTTTTCGGGCTTTAGCCCCCCCCCCTGTATTGTAACTCTAAATACGCCCATGTAGGTACCTATATAAAAATAATATTATTTTAAAAAAAGATACCTAATTAAGATATATTATAATAATCAATTTATATATTTAAGAAAAATGAAAAATATTTCTGGAGTCTGTCTCCTGGGGGGGGGGGGAGGCGATTGCCACTATCACAACCCCCCTGAAATATGCCACTGTTTAAAATAATATATAAAAAACTTTTTTCCTATTATATACTCGTATTTTATGTTTTATGATTCGGATGTTTTGGTAATAACTTAGAGCCATACTTTTAGTTCAAAGCCTCAAACTCAAAGGATTAATATCGAAAGTTATAGCTTCCAGTATCTTGTATCTATATACTCGTATATGGCTACATTATTCTCTTAACTTATCATTTATGATTATAATATAATATTAAATATTATTTTTATTGTTGAGCACTTGTGGATAATTTATTTGGATATAATAAAATCCAAATCAACAAAAAAATTAAAAAATAAATTGTATTTTATTAAGCATATATGCATTTTGGTAACAATGTTTAATGCTGTATCACCTTCAGTGCAAAACACAAATCTAAATATTAAATATATGTTCGATTGTACCCAATGCTAATGGTATAAATTTATAAGTTTTTTTAGGTAGATCAATGATCATTTATAAAATTATGTTATAAAATGTTACTTATTCAAGTAATCTTATTTTACTTGTTAAAGTATAGTAATACATATTAAGTATATCTTAATGTAGTAAATTATATTATGTGCCTATATCTATACTTGAAGTTAATTCGCGACATTGTTCTCATCGTAATACTTCAAAACCATCATACCTTCATACCTACATAATTTTAAATTTATATATCCTCTCGTTATTAATACAACCGCATCGTGAAATTATCGGAAAGACGGTTGAAACCATCATAATATTATTAAATACCTTGTATCCACTATAGGATATAGGAATTCAACATTTTCAAAAAATTTTGAATACCTACCTATAATACGTTTAAGTTTAACGATGACGAAAGCACATGAATAATATAATATATTGTATAAAAAATACTTATAATAATATTGTTTGTTAAAAAAAAAAAGAAAACATTTTCGTGGAAAATTAAAAACAAAAAGGAGCGAGTATACCTCACACAATGGTATATACAAAATACAATGGCGGTAGTGTCGCGAGCGTCGGGAAATTCGTCAGTACGGGGAAGACATCACGCGTGTCGCGTGCTCGAAACAGTCAGTAGTCGGCTGACCGGCAGCGGACTGTCGTGTCGTTTGTAGTGTGTGCCTTCTATGTCATCTTGTTCATTCGTTTATTATCGTTCGTCGAAATGCACGTGGTTATCCGCGTAAATTTCAAATTCCTAACCGCGGTTAACGGTGATATCACACATACACGTCTTTGAAAAATTTTTAATGATTAAAAAATAAAATAATTTGCATCAATATAATATAATATATTTGTACACATTACCATTAATAATATCGTGGAAAATATTATAGTTAAGACTCGTATGCGGTATGTAATATTTTTTTTTATTAAAACTAATTTTTTTTTTTTGTTTCAATTACTATACGTAAAACGTAATTCGGTAATGTTATAATATTGTTAAACGCGATGTTAACATTTGTGAAAACGTTTACATTCTAAGTCATTGCGTTCAACGTACAATAAAACAATTATTATCGTTAAAACACATAATGCCGCCGGCCGAAAAAACACCGTGTTCGCTGCATACGTGCAGTTGATGTTAATATTAATTTGTGGTGGCAAACGGCATTATTATAAAAATGACTGTGCAAATTTGTTCCTGTTCCTCAAAATAATCATAAATTGAGAAGACCGCGCGAAACGTTCATTCCGAGGAACAGTAAGTAATATTATAATATTATTTTATGTACCTACAAAAAAAAAAAAAAAAAAATTATTTATTATACTTTTTTTTTTTTATACTTTTGTCCGTCATCACTGGCGAATTCGTTTTTGTCGTGAATAATAACACGAATTTAATAGCAGCTATAGAATGTACCATAATATATTATCAGCTATAAAATATAAGAAAACGTAGATTTTTTTTTAATTTGTGGAAATTATAACATTATTTTATAATCTCCGTGTTATACGACATTTTAATCTATTTTATATTATAATATTTTAATTTCAACTGTAATAATATTATAATATTTTATATTCGTATTCGCATAATATTAAGACAGCGGAATAACCACGATAAAATATTATTATTTATAATAATATATTTAGTATTTACGTAAGTATATAACAATAAACAATATAATTATTATTGCCATTACAGTAGCGTGACGGATAGTCCAAGAACCTAAAGGACTATAATGTCCTCTTCTGTAATTTAGGAAAATAAAAAAAAAAAAAATTAATTTACCTAACTTAGCGGGCGGTTGTTCTTTCCTGCAATTTAGGAAAATTAAAAGAAAACTATAGCTATATTAACATATGTTTATATTATAATATTGTTTTTTATTTTTATTTTTATATTTTACCTATGTTATTTTTAGGAAGGTATAATACTATATTTAATTAGGTATCTATATAAAGACATACACATATATAATGTAAATGTATAAATTTAATTTTTTCCCAAATAAGAACCCAAGTCGGTATAACGTCATAGTCATTATATAAAATTAAATTTTAAATTAGACATAAACATTATTCAAATAATAAAAAGTAGACTTTTAATATATTAATACCTATGTGAAACGTCAATATAATTATATTATAATCCTTTATTATTTATTAAAATAAATATACATATTTAACTATATAATGTAACTATTTTACTATGTAAGATAATAATAAGCGATCATTTAACATTTTATGGGCGCAAAATTATACAATTCAAAATATTATAGAAAAATCTTTATAATATGATACAATTATTATAAACCATCGTTAATATACCTACTTTGTTACCAATATTTCTTAATAATTTTCTTAACCTTAAAACTATTAAACTATAACCCGAGTATTAAAATAAACATTGAATTGACTTTTCTAATGAAATAAATATGTAAAAAAATTGTTGGGTCATTTTTAAAGACATTTTTTCGGTCAGAACTTCTAAAGATATTAATTGTTAATTTATTTACGGAATATTTAGTTTTTTAGAGTATTTCAATTCATATCCTATTTAGACTATTTTGTAAAATGTTATTTTAAAACTAAATTAAATATTAGATTTAAATAAAATTTAATAAATAGTAATAATAATATAATAATAATAATTGTATTGCGTTTTATTATACCCATGAAATTACGTACTGTATACGAAATAAAATATGACTAAATTTATATTTGTTAGTTTAAATATAATTAAAAACATCAGATTTGAAATATAATATATTATTAATTATTACAAATATAATGAAGAGAAAAAACTATAGGAATCCCTTTTAAATTCAAAGTAACTGCTCTATTTTGTAATGTTGCTATTTTGTAAATTGCATTCATTCAAATAAAATATAATAAAATTTAAATAATTTTACCTAGGTATATTTTATTTAAACATATATTTACTCGTTTTATTGACGTATTACACGTCATATTATTATTATACTATTATAGGTAGATATATTACATAGGTTATTTTAGAGGTAGATATTATGCTAATAATGATGTGTAGACATTTTTTTATTCTTGTAAGGTCTAACAATTTTTTACATCTACAATAAATTTTACAATCACCACTCTTATTTTACTTATCCAGTCCTACAATAATATTAAAAATATTATTATTTATTTAAGTAAGTACCTACTACCTATTATTTATTTCTTTATTTTATTTTGCAAATTTATATAAAATATTTTTATACCCATATATTTATCATATTATTATATTGTTTGTTGATTAATATTCAATTAAAGTATTATAATATACAAGATCAAATTATGATTTATGATCGTTTTGGGCATCCGGTCCAAAATATAAATGTTGCCCTTATTTATTGGTAGGTACTCGTATATTAAATCTATTCGTGGAGTTTACATTTTTTGTGGGCTTAGGGGCTATGCCTTCCCTTGACCTGATAATATATATTACATAGGTAGTCATTGAAATATTATAGAGTATGATATACCTGTACGTGTACAGTGTACATATATTATTAAATAATTAAGTAAGTTAATTATATTATATATATATAAACACAATATAGGTATGTAATGATTAATTTTTTTACATTTATCAGTTTCTACGTTCAATATATACCCATAAAATCCGTAAATTAGTCATCAAAATACCCAAATCTGATAGCACATCGTTCAGAATAGAATGTAATGAATTTTCATTGCATTCAAATTTTACTTAAAATTCAACACTATCCTCTGAATCCCTTACTTTGCTTTTTATAATTTAAATAGCTACAAAAAAAAAAAAAAAAAAAAAAACGTAAATGTAACATTTACAATTAATCGGAACTGAATTAAGTAAAATGTATTTGAGCAACAATGAAATTTTTAAAATATTTCAAAATTTTTTGTCAATTTTAATAAACATTACTGTAAAATACTGAAACATAATTAGAATAAATCATATAAATACTTTAAATATGGCTTCTACTAAAATTTCAATTTTCAACACCTATAAAAAAAAAATTATACTTGATATGTTTCTTATATTTGGAAAATACGTTAACTAATATGTAAGTATGCTTCAATACAATTTTCAAATATTAGTCAATTTTATATAACATTATTTAAAATATTGTAATATAATATGAAATATCCATATACTCGTAAATAGATACTTTAAATATCGAATTTCCTCAAATTTAAACTTTAAACACCTAGGTATAAAAAATTTTTAGTTTGATTTTTATAATATTTCGGATTTACCTTAACCAATGTGTATGACTATAAGCATGTTTCAGTAAAAATTTCAAAATTTTTTAAAAAACATTTGTTCTTTTTTATTAATCATTATTGTAAAAGTATTGAATAATAATAAGTAGAATACTTATATGTATTCTTAGATTTTCGATTACACTAAAAATATCAATTTAAAAAGCTATAAAAAAATTTGAGACTAGGGATTATTTAAGTATTTTGGTATCATGTTAAGTAATATGTGAATATACCTCAGTTAAATTTTCAGTCCTTAAAACTCAAAATTGTCAATTTTATCAAACATTATACAGATAAAAACGAGAATTTTAGGAAATATTCAAAATTCTATATTTTGTAGGAAAATTATTAACCTAACGGTTTCAAAATTTTATCATATATAATATATATAGTAAGTATGATTAACCAAAACATTTTCAAGTCTCTAAATTCAAAATTACCTGAGTTATAGACTTATAGTATAATATTGCAATCGAATTTGTCGAAATTTTAGTTTTCTTGAAAAATGCCGTTTTCTAAGAATTGAGATTTTCCTAATATTTTGAAAATACGATAATATACATGAAAAAAATTTTCATATATTTTCCAAATTTTTTGTCTTTCTAATAATTTTTATTGTAAAAGTATTGAGAAATAATAAGAATACTTGTATGGATTTCAAAATTTTCGTTTAAACAAAAATATCAATTTTAAACAGCTATAAAAAAATTGACACTTGGGATTAATCTAATATTTTGATAAAATGTTAATTAATATGTGAGTATACTTCAGTAAAATTTTAACACCCTAAAAGTAAAACCCAAAATTGCCAATTCTATCAAACATTATAATATACTGTAATTAGTTATATACATTAGTAATTCCAAATTTAGGTATTTAGGTTACTCATTTAGGGGTTTTATGATAAATTATTTATATTGAACGTAGAGACTGACAAATGTAAAAATTTTAATCGGTATATACTCGTATATTATCTGATGAAGTTCGCACAAAATCTTTTTTATGAATGTAATGATTTATAATTGCATTTAAATTTTAATCAAAATTCAACACTATCCTCTTTATACCTGTATGGCTCTATACTTTCCACACCAGTATCCCATCCCTTGATTTTTTTAAATTTTATTTAAATTTGTTTTTCTACACTTGTGACTTTTTTATAATTTTTGTAGGTATCACATATAAATAAATTATAATTATAATATAATTATAAATTATATTATAACTATATGAGTATCTTTACAATATATTATTTTTAATCCAATGATAATATAATATTATGTTTTATCTTAATAATATTTTGTAATTTCTAAATCGCCTGTCATAATAATTGAGTCAATATTCTTTAATGTTAATATTAAATATAAATCCAATAAAGATGTTTTCAAGTTGTATTTCACCCAGGAGACTAGTAGTAGTTTCGACCGTTTCGAGAAACTTTATTATTATACAGCATAATAAAGACAGAGAAATATAAGATCGCAAAGTGTGTAATATGACGAACATGCCACTATTATACTTCCATTTGTTTGTATTCTTTAATAATAAATTAATTTTATATTATATTATGAAGACATTCTAACATTTCGTGAATGACAATTATTATTTTTGTTAACTAAAAAAATAATAAAGAGTTAAAAGCGGTTTATTAACGAGAGCGTATTATTACTTATTATAATATTATTGGAAATTGGTTGGTGAATTTTCTTTAAGAGAACAAAGAAAAACGTTAAATTAAAATGTTTAACACCCGGTTTAACATTATATTATACTCGTAATATATAGAGGTTGATAATATAATTTAAATGTCGTTGAGCGTCTTTATAAAAAGGAAAATTGCACATTTGAATTTATATGCAAAGTGTCCAATTGAAACAATGTGAATTGCACATATTAACATTTTTCGAATGTGCAGAATGTTTGCATTAATATTTTTTTAAATTACGATAAAATGAATAGATTATTAAATTTAATATTTTGAGAAATGGACACCCGTATTGTTCATACATTATTATAATATATTATTTGAAATCATAAAATAAATTTAAACTTCTAAAAGATATACCTACGTTACATAATATAATAATAATATATAATATATTATTGAAAATTATAGATGTTTATCTATAAATTATAGATGAAAATTATAAATTATAGAGCATAATACGAGTATACTAACATCATCTATATAGGTACAGCAATTAACTATAGGTATATACCATAACCACAATTTTTTACCCATATCTCATTTACTCATTTTTTAGAATTGTTAATGATGTAGTTTATAAACATTAAATTAATAATTTGTATATTTACTTCGTTTGGATGTAAAAATATTTTATTAAAAAAACCAAATTTTAAACGTCAATTTGCATAACGTTTCTTCTTCCGAAAATCTATCAAAATAATAATAAAAAATTTATAAAATTTTAAAACATTTAAGTTAACAATAAATTATTCCAATAGTTTATTGTGCCTACATATTATAATATTAATATACATACCTATACATTATAGCTGGCAGACAGCCAGATGATATTGTTGTTTTGACGGGTGAAGACTTGATGCGCAGCGGTCGGTGTGCGAAAAGAAAAACTTGTTTTATATGAATATATTAGAATTCCTTTTATTCAAGAATATTCTAAATCATCTAAGTATATAAGGAAGGAAGAAATGAAATACCGATTCGTTAAGAATAATACTGAATTAAATTAAAACATTTCGTTTATTTCCGATATAGTTAATGGCGAATTGTCGATAGTCGATACAAAAATGTACTCGTATAACTGTATAAGTAATTTTTGAAATATAATTGGTAACTAAAGTTTCGTAATATTGACGTTCGTGTATCAATCATGAACTATACTATAATTATACAATTATTATTATATGTATTTAAGACAAGTAAATTATCTCAAATAAATAACAATTATTTTTAATTGAAATTTACGACACAGTTATTAGTATTACGTAGGTATCTAATTATAATTAGTTTTTTTTTTATTACCTATTTATATTGCTTTTATTTACAATATTTGATTTGTAATGATCTTAAATATAGTGGATAGAGATTTATAATAGAATCTTAAAGAAATGTTTTTTCTTGATTAGTTCATGGTTTTTTACATATACCGTGGCAGATTTGCATTTTTACTAATGTTTGAAAATCAATTGATGGACAATTTAAAGAGTTTAAAACATTTTTATTCTTAAATGAAATATGGGTATTTTTTAAATTTTTCTTAGCTTTGTTATTATTTGGTGAATCAAAGATATGTCGTTGAGAATATTTACTAGTAAATAAGTTTCTTCTTTAAGAAATCCGAATAAACTTAAATTTGGATTATTTCTTGGAGTCTTTCCACATAAATAATAAACACATTTTTTTTTTTTATTTTCACAAACATAGTTGAATTTTAATTCAAAATTAATATATTTTAATAGTAAATACACTTTATGCACATTCATATTTAAACAAAAATGCAATATTATATTATATGCATATGTTAAAACTCATTAATATAACACAATATTATTAATATATATAATTATTATTATATATAAATATATATTTAATTTATATAATTATAATATTAATAACAAATTACAAAACGTCAGTTAAAACTTAAAAGATAAACAAATAAATAAATAAGGAGGAATGGTATATTATATATATATATATATTTATTTACCTTGATTAAATAATGATAACTGATAAGATATTCATAGACAGAATATTAATAGAGAATCAAAGTTGGAGAGTATATAAATGATTAAATTTAAAACGCACTTTGTTGTCAGGAATCCTAAACTAAAATATCTCAAATCCAAATTTATTCATTTAACTATTTCCAATTATTCATTCAACGTGGATTATCTATGTATATTTAATCAATATATAATATATATATATATATAATAAAGACATAATTGTATGTTATAATATTCGTAATTGAACAAAATTTATATAATATATATATAAAAAAAACTTAAATTCATTATAATAATATAATACTGCTTAGAGATTTATTGTAATTAAATATTCTTTCAATAGTAAAAAATCAAATGATGTCCTTTATTTTATTTTATTTATAATTGAATTATTGTAACATACGATTATAAATACATATTAATATATTATATATATTAATATATATAATATATATTAATTATGTGCACTTATATATGGTTTTTATTAAGTATATATTTAAATTGTGTAGGTTATGACATTGTTAACATTATGACATGATTTTAATGTAAATATTTATGCATTTTTGTTTTTCAAATGGCCAATCTATTTTCCAAATGTATATTATTCAAATGTAATTTAAAATGTTTACAGTACCTATTTTATTTCGATAAACTTTTGTTGATTTTTCGAAAGAAAAAAAACATGATTAAGTAACTATAAGAACGACTAATTTACAATACATAGGTACACTGCCATTCTCTTGACCGCAATAAATTAATATATTATGAATAATTGAATTACCTATTTATATCATTGAAAAATAACAGTATATTTTTATTGAACTAATTAAAAAATTGAAGAACATTCTGCACATTATATTATGCCTATAAAATTTACAACATTTTGGATATTTGTTATCATGTACTATATGTTTCATAAATTTACATATATTTTTTTTTTGCATATTTATCATTGTTTTTTACAGTAAATTAATTTTATTCACTTCTTGGCCTATAATCTTATAGCTTAGTATTTATTTATTTTAAATTATATTATATTAAATATGGATTAATTCTGAGAAGGTTTAATAGTTACGAGATAATATATTAGGTACCTATTTACTATTTAACTTTTGATGAAGTTAATCATTATAGGCATCATATTTATTTGGCATTATTTAATATTTAAATTTGAATATACTATTCAAGAAAACTATTTAAAAAATTAAAAAATTTTAAATGTATAATTAAAAATGTCATGTAAATATTATATTACTAGGTATCTTTAAAAATATTGTTTTACTTATATAATTATAATATTATAAAAATAATTATCGTTAAAAAAGAAATATGAATTATAAGATTTTTCTTATAATGCTATAATTTATAAAAAGTCCATAACTGATTAGTTATTATAATATGGGTTAGACCTTTCCTTTTTAAATATTATATATAAAGGTTATAACCTTATATAGTTTATGATGTTTTTAAATTTTTTAAAATATAAAATAAACAAATTTAAAGTAGCTTTTACTATAGGAGCAGGATTATATATGTTTACGATCAACATACCTAGATAATTTATTTTTTTAAATTCTATAAGATCAATAAGATTAAATAATTTAATAAAATAAAAATTGGGTTTATAATAATTTTATCTAATTAAAATATCATTTAAAAAATATATTTTATTTTGGGTACGTACCTACCTATTGTATTTAAAATTATTTTATTATTATAAAATATTATCTAAGTAGCTATTAAAAATTAATTTTATGAGTATTAATAGAATAGAAGAAAATTTGATTAGTTAGTGGTTGAATAATGTATAAAATAATTTTATTTTTAAAAATAAATTATTAGGTACATGTCACATGAATATATAATTTCATATCTCATTTACTGTAAATAAAATATTTGATGTATAATGTGCATATAATATTATAATATTTATGGATTCAGTAAAAGGGTCGACAATCATAAAGTGTTCGTGTCAAAATATTTAAAAATATTCAACCATCCATAATATAAATAAACACAAAAAGAGCGAAATCTGATTCGATAATACTAGATACTGCAGGTATTTTGGTATATTTAATAACAAAATAAATCAAATTCGTGTGTTCGTTTTTATTCAAAATATAATTGTATATATTTTGTTGTAAAATGTGTATATAAGTGGAATTTAATACATAGCAGAGTAACCAGTAGCTATGTAAGGTAAAATAATATATTATTATGTATATAGGTATATAATATACCTACACTTATTTTCATTTTCAATTCTGTAGTGAAATGTACATCTATACATATACGTATACGTATTATTATTCAACGAGAAAAACATATATATATAGAAAAAAACAATAGCCTATTAACTTACCGCTACCGTCCCAGTATGTATATATTATAATTTTGTCTTTGATATTGGATTAGTACCTACGTATATTTAGTAGTCATTCAATAACTATCATCAAATAAGAATAATCGTACATAAGACACACGAGGTCGGTGTTTGTGAATATACGAGTATGCTGTGTCGTATATTATTAGGTAGATACCTATACTTCTACTTGATTGTAAACAAGTGGTCATCAGTATACCAACTAATATATCGGCAATATAAATATATTATACTTAGGTATATAAGTAAGTACACTGCGGCTTTATTGATCGGATGAAAGAAATGTTAAAAATGGATGATGGATTTTAGAGAGTCGTATATACAAATATTTTACAGACATAAGGCGATGCAATAAGAATAAGTATATTTTATCCCTCCTTTGGCATAATATATATATATATATATAATGTGAGAAGCTCTGAGAGTCTGAGGTTCACTAGTTTAATACTAATGTGTGTGTATATAGTCAGAACACGCCGACACTTCAACATTGTACATACTCACCTTATATATTATATGTGAGTATATATAGTATACATTTTACTTAAATCACATACGGTATAATAATTATGCGGTTTATAACGTAATTTTATATACATATTATTATGTAATTTATCATGGCGCGTTTAAAAAATATTCGAGCAAAATATTGTATGAAGTTACTGATTATATCAAATTGAATTGTTTTCATATATATTATATAGGCATATATTTATTTATAGTTTTAATAAAAATTAAAAATTTGATAGAAGCATATTTTATTTAACCAAATTATAAATATATTTTATAAATTAAGAGTTTCATTTTTTGAATAACTATTCACGTTTAAATTTTATATTGAAATCGATGAAATATGATATTTTTATTAATATACCTATTAATGTAAAATAATAGTGCATAATTTTTTATTTTAAATACATTAGCTGAAATTTTGTTATGTCATTATTTGATATAATAACAGTATGTTTTGTTTTATTATTTTATAATTGGTAAGTTAATACTTTTTCAATTTTAAGTAAAATGTTTTGGCATTATTTCTATGTACCTATTAGTATTCCTTCAAAGTTTAAAATTTTACAATGAATATGTAATTTTTATATTTCTAAAAGTATGAAGTCACATATTTGACCAGTAATATTGGAATAAAATTGTATCTATATAGTTGATATTTTACAAAGATTGTTTTTTATTTTTCCAATAGTTTTATTTTAGATTATACGTAACTATCAAATTTTATTTATTTTATGATACCTAATTGATAACTGATGAGATCATGGAGATTTCAAAATTTAATTGAGTATTTATATAGATATTTTATGCGTACCTTTGTGATATAATTTTGGGTCAGTTACATTAATTTTTAAATTTAAATAATTCATTTTAATCACAAATTTATAACCAGTATTTTATCTGACTAAAATTCACTAAAAATTGTTTTTTGAATAATGTGAATATTTATTATTGCATTTAAATTTTAATAATTGTAATATAACGTTATCCTTTCATAACCATTATCCTTTACACTGCCATCCAGACCTAAATTGTTATTTTTTTAAATATCCAATAACGGTATATTATTAATATTAATATGTTTTATTAAATATATTATACAGGTATTTGAATAATAGGTACCATGTCCAATATTTCAGTCAGTAAATAAAATAAATGTTAAAAAAACATTTTATTTAGGTGTTGTTATATTGTTATATCTTATATTATATTATATTATAATATATTAATATAGTAATTTAATCGTCTTATAAATTTTCAATTTTAATGTATAATTTAAATAAATTTATAAAGACCCTGTAAATACAATAACTATTTATAATATTTAGTTTCGTAGTAAAATATCTAATCATTTTATTTTTAATCTTTTTTACATTTTTATCATATTTTTATTGACAGCTTGGATAGAGGTTGAATTATATTTTGAATAACTTACCTAACGCAATTACTAAATTGTAATTGGTTTGTAAAATTTTAGCGTTTTGTTCAGCCTCAATCGATAAATACGGGAGATTTAGTATAATTAGTTTCTTATTCCATTGAAAATTATGTTATGTTAGATATATTTTTTATATTTTTTATCAAGTGACAATATTTATAAAACTTTTAAAATCAATTTAGTTTCAAATATAATAATATATTAATTGTAAGAGAAAATTGTGTTAACCGGTACAATTTTATGACTAATACATAAACGATGAATAATTAATTAATTTAGTTAATTTATAAATTACCTATCTATAGAATAACTTAATATATAATAGCTAGAAAAAACGTATCATTCTTGATAAACACTTAACAATACGTAGGTACCTATTATCTATTTATGTTAATACTCGTATTTTATTAATAAATGGGAAACATTATATTATAATATGATCGTATTATTGAAGTAGGTAATATAAAATGTTTGGAATTATTCTAACTATAGATAAAAAATATTTTATTAATTTTTATTATAAATTACATTAACTTAAATTTAAATAAAATAATTATTTTGGTATTATTTAATTACTCGTATAATATAGTGTATATATTGTAAAGACCAAAATAAAATAATAGTTTTTAAACTTATCACTCATCTGTTATAAATTGATAATATACAATATTGTATATCATTTGTCTTCCCCCACAAAAAAATTATAATGTAATACATTTTTTTTTTAAACTAGTTGACTTCTGTTTGAATTGTTTGATTTTCTGAAATCTATCTCTAGTAAATATTATTATTTTTAAAACGAAAATACCGTGTCAATTTGTATAAGTATGTCATTCAATACAAACATATTATTTCTACACAGTATTTACCGTTCATACTCCATAACACATTAACACCGCTTTTGAAATAGGCACTTGAAATTAAAAGCATTAAAAATATATATATAATATTACATTATTCGTTACCTTACCGAGAAAAGCATTTAAATATATACTTTTACTCAGATTATGCCTATGTAATATATACTTTACACGTTATTTAGCATCAAACGTGTTAAGGCATAGTACTGTGATCGTAGTACATACTCTCTTCATAATATCGTACCACTACCTATATTATACACGAATGTTATAATATATACTTAGGTGTTAGGTATAATAGTAGGTAGCAGGTAGGTGTATAATAATATTTTAACCACTCGTATACGAAAATATATTCGACGCATTCAAATGTCAAGTATTATGCATTTATATTATTGTGGTGGTAGATTGTTGTTCGTATACGCTATTAGCGTGTAATGTGGAGACCGACGGTGACGATTATTATTAAAATAATAATGATAATAATGTAACGTCCGTTTTAATTGCCGCCAGAGAAAATCACAACGCTCGACTGTAACCCGGAATACTATATAATAACCCTTTGGCATTATAATAATAATAATAAAAATAATAATAATAATAATAAATGATGATGATGATATCGTCAAATGCATTTCAAAACATAATATAAACGCCGTTTTGTGCCAACGACAACAGTGGAATCAATTACAACCGCATAAAGATGTAAAGATAATAATTTTATGATAATAATCATACATAACACATATTATAATATTTCTGTGGTACGTGTAAACAAAAACAACAATGGACCACACCACATTATTATATTGGTTTATTGACGATAATATTATAATGATCGTCGTTGGAATACGACGTCGATATTCTCATTCATACCGCGCAATTAAATCGTACAATAATAACAATATTCAGTGCTTGGATTTAAATAAACATTTTAAATGCCGAAACGAATAATAATGCATTTACGGTTAAAAAAATTGGAAAATTACATAAATGTCTAGACGTGTGTTCAAAAAAAAATTAATAACTGTAAATCGACGTACTTTTTATTATTTTTGTTTATTTGAAAAATGTATGCAAACATATAAATAATATAATTATATAGTCGTTTTATTTATAGACTATAGTCGAAAACGTAAAAGTTACGTTCTTTGTATTAATAGTAAAATGGAAAACTGAAGAAAATCTCGATAAATGAATGTAAAAACACGTACTAAAATGGTGAAAAAAGTACTAGCTGGTAATTTGTAATACGAGTAACGAGTACAATGTACTGTGATTAAAATAATATATTTGTAGTTTAACACGTGACCGTGTATTCGTGTTAATAGTTTCCATGAAGATATTTGATTTGGTAATTTTATAAAAAATCATTATTATAACAATTCGATTTTATTCAATACTCTATCTTTATTGTGTCACACTGTACATTTACCTATACGTATAATGTTTTTGCGTATCTGTAAAATATCTGTCGACTATAGACGGGGAAAAAATTACATTCACATTATGATATAGAGGTACTCATCATATTTATATTTTTATATACAAATCTTTTTCATTAGAACGTAGGGTTTATCATAAAAAAATGTAATTAAATAAATGAAAAATAATAATGGTTTTTGTCTGTAGATGTACATGTATACATGTAAAATAATATTTACAATTTGTACAATTATTATTATAATATTTTTTTATAAGTTATATATATATTATATATAAAATTGTATATTATATTGTGTTATTTTGAAATGTTTATTTGAACGGATTGTATAATTTGGGTAATTTTTTTTCAGTAAGTATAACTTCTATAGTACACTTTTCCGAAAAGTTTTTCATACAGATAACAATATTTACTGTATAAAACTAACTCGTAGGTCGTTATATTATATTATTATTTCTCGAACTAAGATTGATTTTTAAGAATTGTGCGAAACAAACGGAATGGTATTAGCTTTGGAATGATTCGTGTTCGTTCCATTACCGTAATTATTGATACACTCGTATATTATACTCGTGTATTTTATTATGATATAGAGCTAAGAAACACGCACTCGATGTGCAATTTTTTCTATACGTCCATTGAAATATTGGTAGGTACTACGGTTTTTTTCAAAGATACAAATAATGTAATATAGGTACCTACCTGTATTTACAATAATGAGCGGCGATTCAAAATAATAAAAATAATAATTGTGTGGGCGGATGTCAATACAATTAGACGTCAATTATTTATTATTTTCGTATTTGAGTAAAAAATAGAAAAAAAAAAAAATACAATTTATATACAAACAGTGAGGTGTATAACAACAATATTCTTGGGGGGGGGGGTAGGAGTGATCCAAAGAAGTTTCACCATATACTTTTCACCCCCTTGCGGTGTTTTTTAACAGATTGTTTTTTTTCGTTACACGAAATAATTTATTATTTTTGTTAGTTGCCGGGAGAGAGAATTTTTATAAAATAAAACATGTATCGGTTTTGAAATGGGAAATATTGAATTATTGGATTTTTCTTTTCATTTTGGTTAATATATACTCTTTTGCACAGTAAACACACACCTACTTATATTCGAGTGGTTTACCCGATCCAACAGTACAGCGCATTTTTGTACTCGTATATTTTATTTATTGATATATACTATAAAAATAATTTTTTATTGCACACACGTTTTTCTCGTTTAATTTTTATTTTTATAAGACAATAGTAATGAAAATATAAAATTTCAGTAATATAATATGATTATGTAATAAACTAACTGTTTAATATATAGGTATAGTAGCTAAGCAGGTTAAATAATATATACCTACTTACTATTTATTTATAGATATATAATAGATTACAATTTATATCGAATTGTTTAAATTTAATTATTTCATATTATATTTAATATTGTTCTAACAAAATTGGCATTCGGTTGAACGCCTGTATAATTTATATTACCTATATTATTATTACTTGCAGGTTATAATTTTTCTAAATTGATTTAAAATTTTATAATTTATGCAATAATAATATTATATTATGCTTGCAAGAAATAAAAACGCATTTTTCTTGTGAAAAATACCTTTTCAATACTGAAGAAAAATACATGAAAATCTAAATATTTTAGTATAGTTTTAGTGTTTTACAGAGTGCAAGAAAAATAAAATTTATAAATCTGATGGGATATTGATAAGAGGAAGAACGACAGCATGCTGTCTTGCAGACTGTAGTCTTGTCTTTTGTGTTCTTTCATCCTTATACTTATACATATTTTACAAAAAGAATATTATTATTATATTCATATTGTATTACTATTTAGATTTTCAAAAACCAATGATAAATCCTTAACATTAAAATAATAATAATATTGAACAAAGCTTTGCTGTATGTTTATTGTTTATATATAATAAATATATAGTAGTATTATATACTAACTATTATAGTATATTATTATTAAAATACACCATATGTGTTCATTCATCATTATTTAATTATAATGTATATAATGATCTTGATCCATTATTTTTATTTATGAAACATTTTTTTATATTCATAATCACAAATCATTTCGATATAAATGAATATATTTTTATATTATATTCCTTGCTTTGAACAGATTAAAAATAAAGCCAATTCTTTTTTTTCAAACAAATTTTTTTTGCACACAAATATCAGTAAATAATAATTATTATGGAGGCTTTAACTTTCATATAAATAATTTATTTTAATATATTCCAAACTGTATTTCTATAATATTATTAAAGTTTTTTTTAAACCGAATAATATTAATAAAAAAAAAAAAAAAAAAAACAGGAAACCTTAATATTTTCCAAATAAGTACTTAATGTTTGAACAATTTTACAATTTTACAATTTTTCGTTTAACGATTACATATTTCTAAAATAGGTAAATTATATTTTATTAAAAAAATGTTTAATTTTCTATCTGAATTTTTATATAAGCTTAAAATTTAAAAACTTTTAATGTACTTTGGTATCCGAAATTCCGAATCACAATATTATTTATTATTAAGTAATAAAGTTTAATAATAATATATCCTAATAAAATGTGTAATATTTGTTTCGAATTTGACAATTTAATAGCTATTCAATATTATACATTTATATATTATATTATAAATTTATAATATACGTAGTATACATAAAATAATATACTAAAGATATCTTAATTTTATTCCCATTACATATAATTTTTGTGCATATTATAATATAATACTGTGTGCGCAATAAACTTTAATAAATGGCTTTTAGAGATGTTATATAGAGATAGGTAATACTAATTGAAATATACACAGAATCGTTATTGGTCCGATAAATTATATAATTGCATTCAAATTAATGAAAAATTACATTTATAATTTTTTGTTTAGTTTTTAGTTTCGGTTAAGCAATTAAAATTGATACATCAATTCCATCACGTTATGAATTAATTTATACGTAGGCACATTTTTATTAATTCATTATTTTTTATACGCATTTAAAAAATTACGTGTATATTGTATACCTGTATAATCTGATCGTTTTTAAAATACGTATATTAATTTCATTCAAAGATCAATTGAGTTTTGACCATATATCATCGTAATACATCAATATATCGTACAATAACTATATATTCTATTTTTCAATTTTGTTAATTTTTTTTTTTAAATTTTTTCTCAATATATTCATAGAATTCCGTACACAATCTCGTTTTAAAATTAAATCGCAATTAGATTCATTGACAATATGTTTTAAAAAAATAAGTACTTAAATTTTGTTTCTGTAGTCGGATGAATATATATATATATATTTATTTTTTTTATGTCTATAAATCCTTATAGTATGTTGTAAATATTTTTTACATGGTATAACTACTACACAAGGTTTTATATTTAATACCTAACTTAAATTCATTATTTGTTTGTGTGATTATTTTAATTGTAAATCTTCTTCTAGTAGCAATTTAACTAACGAATCGATTTGATTAGAATTAATATTTATTTTGTTAATATATATGGGTTTTTCGTATACGTAGTAAAACTTTTTTTGTAACCCATTTTAAATTTTGACCGAAGCGAAAAATGTATTGGTTTTACAACGATGTGTGTCTTTTTTTTTAATATCTGAAGATTTAATAAATATTTGGTTTTCGAATTTTGTTATAGACCATGCGATCATTGTGTTCCATTATCCAGTTAACATTGATTTGGACGGTGGTGTTCAACGTGTTTACCATCGAATCACTCCGTAACTCCAAAGATGGTGATCACAGAATACGAAGACAGCGAAATTTATACTCCAAGGAAGATGACAGTAATCTGCGTCTTCAACAAGAATATTCGACTATCCAACAGAATCCTTTGTTATTAATGTTTGACGAAGGCGATGATGACACGGCTGCTGACGATACTTTTGAGTTGGACAAACCACGTGAGTGTCATAATTTATTATTATTATTATTATTATAATTCACATTTTAAAATAAATAGGTAACTTTTGTAAATAATATGTGTGTAATACGTTTATGATTTAAACCGCACGATTTAACTATTTGTTACCCTATTGGCGTATAACCTATCTAAATATTATATTAATTATACGCAACTTAAATAAATAATAATTATTTTCCACGGTGATTACCTACCGTACCGAACACATTAATAATTAATATCAGTAGGTATACCTTGGTTACAAAAGTATGAAGCAGGCGTTTTAACGTTATGAATTATAGTAATATCCTTGACCCTAATTTTCAACCATTACCGTACTATGAATATTTGCGCATTTTGCGTCATGTATACGTATGCAGACTTCAGTAGACCGACTTCAGATATATAATATATATATATATATATATAATATAGGTATATGATATATCTACTTATTTATATTTACTTTTCAATAATAACACAGGTCTGTGTTTAGTTATCGAAAAACGGTCCCGTCAAATACGAGTATTTTATCTCTGTACCTAGTGTACCTACCAGTTAACGGGATGATGTGAAGGAGATGAAACTTTTTGACCCTAAATAAAACGGGATGTGTATTTAATATTTGACGTTTATATTTTTTATTTAATATTAATATATATATAGCAATAATAATAACGACGATCCATGTTACATTTTTTTAATTTTTCGATATTCTAAACGATCCGTAGTACAGTGTATTAATACCTGCCTAAAGGCTAAAGATATTCCATTGATCCTATGATTTTATTCAGAAGAAATGAAATATTTTCAGGCATAACAAAGATACTTTGTTGTTTTTCTTTTAAAGATTACGTTATTATTAATTATTAGGTACGTTGAATACCGGACTCTAAATAATATATACCTACCCGTTACCTGTTTATAAAACAATATTTGTAATTAATATGTACCTATTTCAAATAATGCAGTGATATGATAATAACACGTTACGATAAAAGCATTTGCCTATTTTGTTAACATAATTATGTATTTAGATACCTTATAATATGTGGAAATTATTACGTTCGAAATAAACATTGTAATTAATACGTTTAGAAAAAAAAATTAATATTACGTATTGATAAGTTTCCTATTATAATATTATGATATAGTGATATATATTATAGAAACAAAATAATGACAAAATATATAAATTTGATTTTTATTAAATTGAAACCATAATTATTTCATTATTCCTAATACTGTATAGTAATAGTTTATATTATTTTGGATAAAATTGAAAACTGTTTACTTCACAACTCACAAGACATGGTGATACTTATTTAAATAACGATTGTTTTTAAGTTATAACAGATGGTCGCATACATTTAAAATTTGAAAATATTTTTTATTTCACTTTGGGTATTTTTCACTCACTAAGTAATGTAAAGATAAGCTGTGTGTGATAAAAACGTTATTATAGAATCACGTATACCCGCAAGATGCTCAAATACGAGTAATATCCGTGTTTGATTTATTAAAGAATATAGAATTTTATACATTTGACCATAATTTTGTTATTTAAAACCCTTTCGTACCTAGATTAATACCATTTGTATATTATAAATAAATATAAAATATAATAATTATTCAGATAATAAATTTAAATGAAGTAGTCATGAAAGTTATATGATTAAAGTTATAATTTACAATGATGATGTTATTTAGTTTTGCTATGAAAAAAAAAAAAATTCTAAATGGATGATAATTTTACCTTTATTATTATCGGGACTCGGGAGTAATGCGTGTGCATTTCGGTATAATATTATTTTCGTCTAACACATTTTTTCTAAGAAGGTTTTTAGTTTAGACATTTCGATACAAAGAAACCAAAAGTAATATCATATGATTATATACCTATATATACTATTGTAGTTGTTACTCATTACATCTTTATGGTATATTTTATAAACAAAATTTAGACTTCTGTGAAGATGTGGTACGTGTTTTTAAATCTGTTCGTACACTGACTACATTTTATATTCGTTCATTTGAAAACTTGCGAGTTGTGATGTAGAACTATTTCGTTCTGAACTTAAATAGGTAGGTAATTTAAAATTTTCGTTTTTGTCGAAACGAGAAAATCCGTCGATACCTCATCACGTAAGTACGAGTTTGTTTTTTAATTCCGTTAAAACGCGTAAGTTTCTTCTTTTTAAGAATGAACGCGAAATTCGAATGTACCCAAATAAAATTTATGAAAATTCACCGTGTGCACGATAATAATTTGATATTTTTCAAAGACTTTCGTTATGCGTATAGAAATAGGTACATATCGCGGCATTTGAGAACAATAATCCGCGAGTTTCAGTTAAGAGTAGAATATTCAAATCGAAACGACGAATATTAACGATTTGTTATTGTGTTATACGAATAAAAATACAACGTGAAATTTTCTAAATTTTATGCGTACAATATCCGCAATTCGAAAACACCAGTCAGGGAAACCGTATATAATATAATACCTACATAATGTAATATTGGAACGTATAATGTTTTTTTATCTCACCGTAAACGCGCGTGCATGTGTCATTAATTTCACATAACACATTAATATACGTTATCGAATAAATTGACAAATATTGATACATACTTATAATGCGAAATGTCATGTACATAATAATAATAATAATAATAATAATAATAATAATAATAATAATAAT
>JAIUCT010000012.1:5996447-6009393 GCA_021307375.1 Tetraneura akinire | reverse complement strand
AATAATAATAATAATAATAATAATAATAATAATAATAATAATAATAAAAATAATTAATTTAATGTAATGCATATTGTATTTTATTTTTATTTTGCCGTTGGTATATAATAAAATATTGCACATTTACTTAATATAAAATGTGTGTTTGTACTATTTATGCGAAATCGTATTTTATTTGGAAAACGTTATAAAAAATTATTGATTTAAAATAACGATAAAACTTTGCTCATTGTCGGACTCGGATTAAAGCACGATAAAAAATTTGCGTTTTATCATTTTCTACAATAATACGTATAATTATAATATAATGTGTATTATTATATTTCATATTATTATACTTGCATATTTTTTAATATTATTTAGGCAGAATTTTTAACACGACGCCATTTTTTGGAATGAAACGTTATAAATATATTAAATTAAATAAATAAAATATAAATTACATTACATTACATATTATTTTGGTTACTAGTTAGTTTAACATTTTCCACTTGCCCCATTAATTGGGGGAAGGGCATAATTTTGGAATTTAGTAAAAAAAAAATTTTTTTTGTTAATCAGTAGCTGGTTTCCAAATTTTGAGAACAGATTTAGATTCCTGACAATTTTTATAAAACGAGTATATATAATCTATAACTAAGGTCATAAATAATGAAATATTAATATAGTGATCAGTTAAACTTGAACTTGTAAATTTAGCGTCCCACTTACCCCACCTGACCTTACGTATATTAAGATTTATATATTGTATTTCGTAAAACGCCTACGTGATTTTTCAGCACTTCGGTATGGGCTTTCGTTAATGTTCGACAATAATCGTTCGTTTTGATTTTCACGAATAAACGTACAGGGTGATTTTTTTTTTTGATTTTTCATAAAAATTACACTTGTGTGTTTCTATCTATTTTGATCAACATCTAAAGGCTAGGCCTTATCGTTTTCTACACCTATTTTACTACAATATATTAGAAACTATACGCTTATATTATACCAGTATATAGTAAACTTGTACATCAGTTTCATTTTTAAAGAAAAACATACCTAGGTATATTAAACGTCTTATATAAATATATTATAATATATTCCATTCGGTATGCGTATAGGCGTAATTTGAGTTTTATATTTAGGGGGGGGGGCTAAAATTTTTTTTAATATAATTTAGGAATTCACATTTTCCAACATATATATATAGGCTAGAGAAGATTTTTGGGGCTACAGTAGATTTTGGGGGGTTGCTAAGCTCTCTTAAGTCCCCCTTATTTGCTCCAATTATACATTACGTCTTATATAATATTATATTCGTTAAGGTGTATTATTTTCAATTCGTAAGCTCGTGTTTTGCTTTATTATATGCTAAATATTAATTTATACTCGCGCATAGATTTTTCACAATACAATTATATTATTATTATTATGGTTCAATCATAAAACTAACACATATTACCTTTGTGTACAGTGTTTTGTCATTAAGTAACGATTATTATTCAAAATTATACCGACTACTGAAACTGAAAACATAATAATTTTAACGTAACGTTTTCACGACTGCGCATTATATTTTATAATAATTTACGCCGATTATTATTATAAGCAATGAGACGTTTTTAATGTTATATTGTTTCACATGACTGGCGCTTATAATATAAGATTTCAACAGGTGCGTTGTATAGCGCCGACGAACGATTCGAATTATTTCTTTACGGGTTTTCTGTAGGTACGTGCGATTCGAAATATTTGTTTTTTATATAATATTTAATATCTAGTCGAACAATTCGAGCAGATATATTATATTGTAATATATCAAAAAATACAAGCTTTAACTGTATTTTATTTTATTCAAAAATTTTAATATTCAAAAATATTTTTTCTCTTGACTGATAGCAGGACCATAATATATAGGATAGGTAAAATATAGTTTAGACAAATTTTCATAATTTTCTTTGCATGGTACCTTTTAAAAATTATATATTTATTCGTATAATATAACGAATATAAAATCCACATTATATTTTATTATTACGATGAAAAAGCATAATTAAATTGATAATCGAACTTAACCTAATCTATATCCTATATATATAGGCTTGAAATACATAAAACTTTCTGGTATAGGTACAATACCAATACATTTTTTCAGTAAAAATATGTCTATTTATCAAATTTTCTGCTTGTAATATATCAAAGGTGTAATTCGAATGAAATTTTTAATGTAAAATTTATTAATTAGGTATATTATTTTGTATATAATTTTAATTTAAATATAATATATTATACGTGCCTATAACTTTATGTAATAATATTATGAAAATTGTAGTTTATTTCAGTAAATCATACGGGACACTTTTATCTTTTATGTATAATATAAGTGCATTGCATATACTATTTTAATTCTTCGCTCGTGTAAATTTACTATAATATAATAATAATTATCACCTCGATGTCGACGAGTAATATTTAACATTAAGTTTAATTTTTGTGTAACTATTATCCATAATATATTTATAGGTATTATATATTCAAAGTATGGACATTCTATATTATAGTATACACAGTTAAACCCTTTTTATCTTTTTTTCTAAAGTATAGGTTTGCGCTAATAAAAGCGAGTGTGTATTCCTGTTGAAAATCATAAATGGTAATAAAATGCAAAGTTTAAGATATGTTCACGGTCTTTATGTATATGATACTTTTACGATCTCGGAGAACGTTATATGGCAAAACCCTTTGTGACCCTTAGTTTACGGCACTGTATTTTTATTTTTTATTTTATTTTGATATTCAATACAATATTATATTTTATAATAAATAATAAATACATTTTAAAAATTCAAATGTTTGCACGATGAGCATATTATAGAGATAGACTATAGAGCTATTGACAGAATAAAACGCTACGCAAGTGGTAATAACAATAAAACGTGCGTAATGATGATATTTTATAAAATTATAACGTAAACTATTGTTTATCGATAATTATTATTTAAAATTTAATTTGGGTATACGACTATACGTTGTGTATATTATTATAGACACTATTTGTAGACACGGATAAAGTGATTAAGATACAAATGATTGTAAGCACTATAAACTTGTAATGCTTACTTTAAACACTTTTTTATTTTCAACCAGTGTTTTATTATTATTATTTTATTATTTTATTATTATTAATTATACATAACACACAATTATACAGCTTTTGTTACTTACAATAAGTTTTATTTTTATGAAACTGATTATAATACACATATTTATCCCGTTAGATTTTAGGTAAAATTTTGGATAGAAACTACGGAATCCGATTAGTGCGCTTGTCACTATTGTGTACGATTTAAATTATTTATTTTAACGTATTTACAATAATGATTCGATAGGATAATAAAATGTAAAATCTATCCTAAATGTTACCCGATACTCGATTTGTTATATTTTTATACTTTTCCGGATTTTATTTTCACTGTTGGTTTTTTTAAATCGATAATAAAAATACTATAACAGTGAATCATCCGATATCGACTTATTATCATTATATGATGAAAATAATTAATTGATAAACCGGTTACAATAAAAAAAGTTTTTCTTGACAAAACAACCAAATAATTTGATTTTAGAAAATATTATATAATTCAAATTTTTAACACTGGTCAGTATAGAACATCTCAAATCGTCAATAAACACGTTTTCATAATATAATATATTTTATATTTAAAGTTGCCGAAGAACATAATAATATTAATGAGTATATATTATATATATCAAATTATATAATTGAAAATGATATTTAATGAATGTACCTATAGGTACTTTATGTAATTAAAAAATATATATAATAGTATTGTATTTAATTTTAAATCGAATAAGTTGTTATGTTTATGAATTTGGATCAATACAGAAATTATCATTTATTATTTTAATGTGGTCGTGGAGCTACGTTTATACCTATTATATATATTTTCATTTTTTTATTTTTAGCAAGCTGTTGCTAAATTACTTTTTGGTAAAATTGTTAACGCATTGCATTTTATAGCATGTGCTAATGCTATTTTTTCATACGTGCTACTACTTTTAACACTATTAGAACTACTATAATATTTTTATTTTTCCCGTAATGAAAAAGTCTCAACAATTTGGACGGGTGTGTTATAGTTGACATTAATTGGATATTTTACCATTTTTGGTAGACGAAAACGAATTCACCATTTTAGTATTTTTTTAAATAAAAGAACGAATTTCGAATCGTATAAAAGACTAAATTTAATTTTGATTACATTATAATGACAGGTTAGGTTAGTAATATAATAACGCTAGTTTACGTTTACCATATACCGTATACCTAATTATTATTTATAATTATTGTACGCATAATATTCAACTGATATTGAGTATAATATATTAAACAATATAAAAAAAATATATAAAAATATTATATATTTTCATTATATATCATCAAAATTTTTGATGATTTGGAAGGGAAAAATGGTACAAATACATTTTTTGTGACATTCATAAAAATAAGAATTATGATATTATGAAGATCAGCTTGAAATTACAATAAAATATTTAACGCAAACCGTATGAAATTAGAGCTATATTTTAAATATTTATATTCTGTAAAACGTTTATTTAAATTTAAGACATTTGATATTATTTTTCTCTCTGTGAATAATAATAATTAGGTAATGTACTACTATTAAAAAAAACTTGAAATATGTATTATACACTTTAAAGTATTATTATTATTGTAATTCTAACTTTATTTTAACTGTATATAATAATAATAATCACAAAATTGTATGGGGTTAATTTGTTGTTGGTAATACCTACTAAAAATTACTGTGTTTATATGATATATTTACAAATTTTATATACTTTATAATATAGGTAATATACTCGTATTATGTATTAGATAAATTTAATACTTTTCGATCAAAATATAATATTACATTTCCACGTTACTTGACGAATAAAAATGTAGGTATAGTAAGTCATTTATTTTAATTGTATTATCGATAAATGTTTGATTAAATTTTGAGTAAAAGTATACTTAATTCTATATTAAAATAGTCAGAAGAAGTAATAGCAGTAGTGGTCGGTTTCACAACGTACGACGTACATTTTATATTTATGTAGTTATCATTGGTTGACCATCTCCCGGTAAAATGATTAACAGTGTACAGAAGTTTCGTCTAACCTTAAACCTATATCCAAACGTATAGGACCGTAGTCATTTCCGGAAAAAACAGGCGACTATAATAAATCAGTACTTAATAGCACTCGTGTAATGTTATAACTTAAAACGTTTCAAAATTAGAAATTCTGATTTGTGATTTGTGATAAAATATTCTTCACTTCGTGATATATAATACGTCCTGTGGCTCTTATTTAGCCTCACGAATGTGTATGTTTTAATTAATGTAATTGGTACATCTATCTATTATCTGTTTAACGTCGGTAAAAATAAAAAAAAATTATCGTATACGATTAAATTTATTTAAAAATATTTCGATATACAAAAAGGAGACGATAGAATTTGTTGTTGTTGTTTTTAAATTTACAAAGGAAATACTGGTACTTAAATGTATATTTTATTATAAATTGTTTATGTACAAATGTAATATTATGTTTTGGCATAAATGACAAATCAATATTTTGGTTTGGATAATAATATGCGTGTACCTATAAATACGTTTGAGAGAGAAATACGCGTTACAAACCATTTGTTTCTCTTATGGTTATATGTATATGACATACAAAATGCAAACGGTATACTTTCAATATTATAATGTAACGTTTGAAAATTTCTAGTGGGTATACTTTTAAAATAAATTGTTTATAAACGATAAATGATTTACTGCGAAGTCGTTTTGAACTACGCGAATATTATATTTATATATATATCACGGTTATTTTAGAAATCAATATAATGCGGATATCTATATACAATAACGAGATGGCAAAACGTAATAGTATAGGCCATAACTATTGACAATTTGTATATCAACGTTATATATTATTATTGAGTAATATATAATTTTAGAATAATTAAACATTTAATTACAACGTATAATAATTGTTGTATGTGAAATACACACAAAATAAAACACTATAATAATTAGTATAAATAAATTTATTAAAACTTTAAATATATTAAAAAAACGCAAAAACAAATCACTAACATACAACGCAAATACAAATCAAAACGGGAGGAGACTAAACACAAGACAACGTCTTCGTGTGTCTCCTCCGTCTCCCTGTTCTCTTTCAAAACCCTATATATTTAAATCATTTAAAAACTAGGACACCACAAAACTGATGTCGTCACAAATTCTTAATTTCTAAATAACATTATTTTTTTTTTCTTTAATAATAATTGATCTAGGTCAAATACACATAAAACCCTTACATAGCATTAATAATAAAATAATTAAAAATTGATACCTAATTTAAAAATTGTTTATATTACTATACTAATACCACATAATTTTATTTAATTCTATGTATTTTTTTAAGTTTAATTATTGATAAAATAAAAATTGTTTTAACATTATTTTGACAATCGTTACCGTGATATATTGATTTTTCTAAATAATAATTTTACACTTAACGTCTGCGGAACAAGAATAGGTACATTATAAAAGGTTAACGAACGTGTGCGGCACACAATCACGGAGGTTCGAAAAAAAGTTTATGATAATATACATTCGAAATAACAAACTAATTATAATTATTATAAGTGTAACATGATATTATAAAATTAATAATATCAACAACGTATGTTTTATACGCCAAACTCAAATAAGTCATCTCGCACTCAAAAGACTTTAAAAAAGTTTTTTTAAACTAATAATTATAATATACTTAAAAGTTAAAACTGTATTCGGTATAAACATATTAATATAAAAATAAACGCGTATATGATTAACAGACATACAGAGTTACAAAAATAAAAAAAATGTATTATAATACGAGTATAACGTATTCGCGAATACAAAAATTCATAACGAAAAATAAAATTACGTCGTAATATTATTAAATTCGTAAATTAAAATACTGTAATATTGTAATAATTATATGTAGGTTAATGCTGTGGAAATATTATTATTAATATTCCATTTTGCTGTACCGTCTAAAAGAACGAATATAATTTTATTCGTCTCACATTAAATTTATGTAGAAGAGAAACGTTCCGCGAAGGATATTATATTCCGTTCGAATATTTGTATACAGTGTTTTTAAATTAAAACTATATATTTATTGTTATAAATTATAATGTGGTCTTTATATTTTATTCATTATAAATGTATCATTCGCATAATATTATGTTAATAATATATACATAAAAACGAGAATTTTACGAAATATTCAAAAGCCTATATTTTGTAGAAAAATTAACGTAACGATTCCAAAATTTTACCACATATATACAGTACCCATGTAAAGACCCAAAAAAATTTTCAAGTCTCTAACTTAAAAATTGCCCGAGTTATCGTTAAATATTGAAATCGAATTCATAAAAATTTCAGTTTTCATGAAAAATGCCGTTTTTCGTCGTTTTTTCTGCCGCTTAGGGTGCATTTTGAGAAATTTGAAAAATGACCTAAATAATGTACCAACTACATCCACTTTCCAACTGGAACATAATATGCTATTCGTGAAAATCGGAGCATTATTTCGGGTAGTAAAAGTGTCTTCATACTTAAAAAAAAAACAAAGAAACAAAAAAAGACACACATCATTGTAAAACCAATACATTCTTCTCTTCGCTCAGAATCTAAAAATAATAATAATGTATTTTATTGAGTTAATAATGACGTTTATTATTATTATTACTACATTATTATTATACTATTATTTTTTGTACTCAGTTCTCTTTTCTCGTTTCTCATTATAATATTACTTGAAATAATGTAACCTACGCGAGAGTACCTACAAGTATTTTTGCATTATTTCTGTTATAATGTGCAAAATTTAAAATATAATTTTATAAATATTTTAATCATAGTATTTTTAATTATTTAATAATTATTATTCAAACCATAGACACGAATTTAGGGGTCAGGCCAGACAGAGTTAGACGTGACCTAATGTCAACAGAATTTCTGTATATACAAATGAAAATTAAATTTAGATAAAATATAACTGTATATACAAGTATAAGTCATGGCGTCGTATTATTATTTAAAGATGAGAGTCAAAAAATATATGTAAATAATTTAAGTTTAATAAAATTTTAATTAAAAATACGTTTCTATATTATTATTGCAGTATAAACCAGGGTTACCACGTATTGTGCTTGAATTGATGTATTATATACCTATTGATATGTTTTATACGTATTATACATTGATGTATAAAATTATAAAATGAAATATGTATATTATAATTTAAAAATAATATAATTATGCTGTGATGATTGATAATTGATTTTATTTTTTTTATTTTAATTATTTAACTACTAAATTAAATATTTTAAATATTTTTCTGTATTTTTATGCATGCAAGATGCGAGTCTAATTTATTTATCTTCTTTAAACGATTTTATTTGGTATTTCACCACTGAAATTTAAAATTTAAATAAAATAAAAAGTCAGTACAACATATTATATTTATATATTTTATAGTCAATATTAAATTTAATGAAAATTTTTATTGGAACTTCAATCACATAGCAAAGCAAGATTAAACAATAAATGATATTAATAATTTATGGTATCTATTCTTGCTTAATTAGTAATAATAAAATTAGAAATAAAACATTTTTTTTTTTTACAAAACGGTAATATTAATAAATAGTATAATTACGAAATAAGTAAATTCTAAATACTGTTCAGTATATATAAAAAAAAAATATGCTCATTAATTAATAGTCCATACAATAAAATTACAAAACAATTTTAACAACTTTGGTATATGTTTAAGAACTAAATAACCAGTTAATATGTGTCCATAATAGGTACATAAATGTATTATACATCTTGATGTATATAACGTATTTTGCCCGACCCTGGGTTAGGTTAAAAAATTTGTAATTTTTTACGAGGATGATTTTATGGTATACTTTTGCCTGTTCTAATGAAATGGTCTATATATTATATTATTATAAGTTTCGCTTATGACGATCACGCTTGAACAATATCACGTACCTAAATTTTATTTTTTGAAAACGTTATACCCAAATCTGTCGTTTGAAAATACGCCTTAGGAAAATTATTCTATTATTTTATTACCTCGCCCCGGCGGTATTTATCAGTAGGTATATACATATATACAACTTATATGCGATATTATTATACTTAGACGGTGTGTGTAATATACACGATGGAAAATAATCATTGCAGGATTTTCCGTTTGCTCTCGGGCGAGGGTTATAATAATATTGTATATACCGTCGTCATCGTCGTCATTTCTATGATAATACACTGAGAACACGCTGGTAATAGCGATTACGATTGCAATTTTTTCCCTCGCATATAATGATAATAATAATAATAATAATAATAACACAAACAATAACGAATAACCGTAACCGTTTACCCTAGCCGATATTACCATTATATACCACGATTACTATATAGAACTATCGTATTATGACCGTGTACACGTAATATACAGGATGATCCGCGAATTGTGTTACTCTACTAAAATGGTATATATATAGGTATTACGTGCAATAATAACCGTCTGCAGACGTATATCGACACGTATATGACACGGGGGGGGGGGGGTATTTTTTTTATTTTTTTTAAAACGGATTCAGTTCACTCTGTATAATATGCATTACGCGTTATATTGTAGTTGTAGGATAACGAGCATAATGTACGTACAAATGAGTGCGACTTTCCTATATACAGTTATATAGAAAACGTATCGACTTTATAGTCGTCAAAGGACACACAGTCAATATAATCGCATTGTAAAAATAGATTTTCTACCATTTCACAGTTTCTCACTATACGATACTATTACGTGTTGTTCCTAGCTAACGTCCTGAACACCACGACCCCGATGCAATCGTCCTTATGCTATATTATATAATAATATTACGTATAGTACACGCACTGCTGTTTACTGTTAAAGATTTAAGGACCTTCGTTATCATAATAGACGTAATATACAATCGGATATTTATTCAGACTGGCCGTTCGGGGCAATTGTCAAAATGTATTCGTTTTTACTATAAGTGTTGGCTAATAAATAATAATGAATATTTTTGAATTTGTTGTTTTTAAAAATAAAATACATAGCATTATTATTTTTACGTGACAAAACGGTTTATTTTTTCTTTCCAAACGGTAAAATAGTGTGTTATTGTTTAACAATAAATTTTCAACGCCACGCGACCTGAATATTTATTGTAAATTATAATACACTTTAATAATTGAAAATGTCAAAATTTTGGACACAACAATTCATATTATATTAAATCCGGTTCGCATATATTATATCGCTTATAGATTTGTAATAATTATATATTTTAATTGAAGTATCATTATCATAAGCTCAACGATTAAATTGCAACAATAACATTTCAGTATCAGTAATGTAAACAATGATTATTGTTTTGAAAATTATATTATATAATATACGAGTACCTATATTATGTTTTTATGAAATTATCTCGATTTTTTAAATTGTTATAATACGTATAGTATAATAGTAGGTATATCTTTCTACATATTATGATAAAAATATATAATTTTATACAATTTAAAAATCTAGAAATATATCTTAAAAACCAGGTAATTACAATTTTTTTTTAAAAAAATAGAATTGATTTAGACAAGTATTTTGAATTTTTGTGACTGGCGAAACACGAATTGTTGAAAAACTATAACTATAACATTATATCAATTATAATTATAAATTATAAGTGATTTCTTCTATTTTTAGTCTGATTTCTGGAACTCTTATTATGACCATATTTATATATTATATACCTAATTACATATATACATAAAGTAATACAATGGTAATTGGTATTTTAATAATTCGTGATGTAAAAATATATTATATTACAAATAATAATTAACTTAATATAGGTATATATGTTATGTATAAGATGGTCAAATTTGGAGGATACCGAGGGATGTCATCCTTCTATTTTCTTTAGTTAACACAATCCATCCCTCCACTTATTATACTCATATTAATAATGCATATCCCTCCTATATTTTATATTAAAATAAATATTATATTAAAATTTGTAGTGTTGCATACTATTGTATATACGAAGGGCAAATATAGAAATTTATGTATGAGTATAATTTAATTTTCACATTTTGCTATATATATATTATATAGATACTATATATACAATATAAATATATAAATTAGACTCAAGTAATAGTACTTGTTGGGGAGACTAATTAGTCTGTAATGTATACGAATTTTAAGTTTTCATTAAATAACCATGGGCATCCCTCCACTTATTTTGACCCATTTCGATCACTGTGTGTATAATATTATAATTAAGTACCTATATACAATTTATAGCCGTTAAAAAAGTAAAAATTTTCACACGATAAGAGCATGAAAGGATCCGTTCATTCCTACATCCAGTATTGTAATAATATAACAGTAATGCTTTATAACACAAACGGATATTCGAACATTGAGTTAAAAATCCTTTGTCCCCCTCGTGAATGTACGCTGATCCGATGATAAGCTCTACGTGTCGATACTTATTTTCGTCTTGCAGTATATGGGGACGATTCGACTATTCGTATCATTAATTTCCGTGTCTGTATATATATTACAATATAACGATAGTTCTACGACCGTACCATTTATAATAATTACTTCTTTCGCCTGCAGTGCGTGTTACATTATAATAATATTATATTATGTACACATATAGCACACGATAATAACCTCAAAATTTAATTTCGTCAATTCGACACGTTTTATCAATGACTAATGAGGATACGTCATGATATGTAATTAATTTTCCAATAAATAGACATTTTTTTTTTCATTTTTTTATTAGGAATCTTAATAATTATATTTCACTCCAAGTTATGTAAATTTTATTTTTCATTCGGTTTTTGAGTCAATTCTATAACGCGTATATGTAAAAATATAAAATAAATGTAAATAGGTATAGGTACGATATTGTACCGAACGGATCCGTTCTGGTGTTAATAATGAAAATAAATAATATTATTCTTACAATTATTCTATATACGAATTATTATTATATAATAATACTCTTTCCAGTATTCCTTTTATTTTTCTTAAAATTTTTATCCAAAACGAACGCGATTCGCCTCAGACTATAATATATGTTTCGTCGTGTATTCGCATAAATCGTATAATATAATATATATATATATATGTCTACGTAATAAATCTATTTATCGTGGAAAATACTACTTGTCCGTAACAGGTATGTCGTATGTGTGTATACGCGTTTCGTCTGACGTTTCGACAAATCTCTCGTTCGGTTTCGGAACCGTGCTAAAATATTATATATATTATTATAAGTTTTATTTTTCAAAAAATAATACAAATATTATTATTATTATTTCGTAGACATTCAAATATTTATTCCGAGTACACACACTCTTAAAGTTTAAACTAAAATTTTTTTTTCTCTCCTAACAGAGTGTTATTTCTTCGAACGAAATAACCACTTTGGATACAAAACTGAAACCCATCACACCCCGCTCGTGTAGGTACAGCACGCGTTTTATTATAATTTTTATTTTTTCCTCCACGCATAAATATAATATATAGTGAAAGTATACCGCACAATTGAACGTTTGTTTTGTTTTCAAACATACAATACAATATATTATATAACGCGACGTTTAAATTATTGTAATTATATTATCGCGTTCGTGTCGATCGCATGCAGATTATTATTGTACGATAGCATTACACGTGGCCAGGTCGTAGATAAGAATAATAATAATAATAATAATAATAATAATAATAATAATAATAATAA
>JAIUCT010000012.1:5968340-5987705 GCA_021307375.1 Tetraneura akinire | reverse complement strand
ATAATAATAATAATAATAATAATAATAATAATAATAATAATAATAATTATGATAATGATAATGATAATAATAATGATAGCTCTTCTATATGCACCAAAAGTCTCTCGCACACACACACTCACACACAAGCATATGGTATACGAGTATAATACGTATATATATTATTATTATTATATATATAATATAGCTTAGGTATATAGTGGTTAGCACAACGTTAGTTGATGAATATTTAGTGGTATATCTGTTGGACAGTAGTAGCTACTCCTACCGCTATTATATGGGGGTGGTTAAACGATAAATCTTTGCCCGCCAAGGCCGCGTGCAGCTTTTTTTCTTTCTCTCTCTCTCTCTCTCTCTCTTCGTCCGTCCGGTTCCATGCACACATAATATATTTGTACCTATATATATATGTATAAATTCTCTCTCTCTCTCCATCTTGTACCCGTTTTACCGGACGAACACACGCGTATAGCAATAATAATAATACTCTTCGCGGCGTTTCTATATATATGCGCGCGTACACACGCGAACAATTCCCAAGAAACGCCACAAATTCATACTATATATTATATATTATACTTGTGTGTGCGTATATACTAACGTGCAGATAGATGAGTTCTGGGGTTTGGATACGTATTATAATATATATATATATATACTTACACGCATATAAAGACGTGTCGGTATCGGTAAATTATCATCGTCGAACAACTTCCGACGCTCGCGAACGTCTCTTTACACCGTATATATCATATAACATTATATGTATAAGCAAAGAGCGAGTCTCTCGATCGTAATCTGAACTATGAAAACGCCATCCACGCCTTTCTCTTGATATATAATATACATATATATATATATATATATATATATATAAGGTATATAATATACGTCGTATATTATTATATTTATGTAAATAGTTTGTAAGTCGGGTCCGTGTTTCTATCGAGGGCGGCTAATAATAATTAGAGGTTGGCGAGAGAAATTATAAAACGTATTTTATTATTTCTTATTTTTTTTTTAAAAAAAAAAAGAAAAAGGAACACAGCTGATACTGCTGTGGAAGGGTCTAAATTTGAATACAATGATAAATCTTTATACGTTCGTGAAAACTTCATCAGATAATATATATGTATATTGATTAAAATTTTTACATTCATATACAGATGCCCATAAAACACCTAAATGTGTCACCTAAATACCCAAATCTGACAGTACTTCGCTCAGAATCGTTTTTCGAATGTAATGATTTATCATTGCGTTAAATTTTAATCGAAATTCAACACTATCCTCAGCTCTTCATTTAGATTTTGAGCGAAGCGAAATATGCATTGGTTTTACAATGATTATGTGTCTTTTTTTTTTTTTTTATGTCTGATGACACTTTTTCTTCTCGAAATAATACTCCGATTTTCACGAATAGCATATTATGTTTCCGGTTGGAAAGTGGATGTAGTTGGTATTTATTTAAGTTATTTTTCGAATTTCTCAAAATTGACCTTAAGCATTAGAAAAAACGACATTTTTCACGAAAACTGAAATTTCGACGAATTCAATTTCAATATTTCACGATAACTCGAGCAAATTTGAAGTTGGAGACTTGAAAATTTTATTGTGTGTTCACATAGGTACTATATAATATTATATGTGGTAAAATTTTTGAATCGTTACGTTAATAATTTTTCTATACAATATTATTAGATTTTCTCTGTTGACATAATAATATACAAGTATACTGAAATATAATTCCTTTTATTTTATAATATAATATTTAATAATAATAATAAAACTACTATATTAGGAAAGTAAATATAGATTTTGAAAAAATTCATGGTGGGATGGGGGGGGGGGCGAGTCCGGACCCCGGACTCCTCCATCAGTTGCGGTCTTGATCTAACGAGTTATTTATTATATATTTTAAAACAATATTTTGAAATACCAATAATGCACGTGGCGTATAATATTATATCGACGCCGAATAAACATAATTTATTATTTTGGCGATTTGACGTATTTAACATAATAATATATCGTATTTATATTAATAATATATGATAATAGAGTATTTTTGTTGTATTTGATCGTTAAACAATTTTTAGGTTATATTATATTCTTATTTCGCTTCTCTTTTATATACACGTCATATTTTATTTGTCGCATCCACTCCCGCCCCTTCGTTTTGACGTTTTAAACCCTCACATTATAGTTTCTACACGTGCATTATTAACGTATATATTCTTACATAATATATTTATATTTTTCAGTTCTCTTCCGATGCGACTCGTGTAAAAAAGTACGAAAAATTTTGAAAACTTAATTTTTATTTTTTTTGAAAACTTTTTATTTTTTTAGTCTTTGCATCATCATCGTGTCTATACGAAGTTACAATGCGTATATACGTCAGTTGTTAGTATAATAATATTATGTATAATGTTTTTATAATTTTAATTATTCATTAAGAATACGGACATTTTTTTTTGTTTCCCCCATTTTAAACGCTCGGACCGTTTGAATAAATAAATAAATATATGGTACGGTATGGTACGTTCCGAGTTCAAATATTTATATTTTCATTTAGTTTTAAGAAATTGTTCATAATTATTATTCCCCGAATTATAATATTATAATTATGGCGTAATCAACGATTTTGACGATTTCGAGTTGTGAATGCGACTGGGTGTATTTATTTATTGTAAAATCAGAGGACGAAGGAAATATTCAAAATTTAAAAATGAAACGTTTCTAATATTTAAAACTCGATAGATAAAGGTGTTTAAATACACGCACAGAATCGTGGTGTTTGTATTAACGTGAAGACTTTCAAAATAATAATAAATAAATAATATGAATAATAAATTTATAAAACGTAGAAAATTACCCGTAAGAGAGTATTGCCAGTTTCACGTTTCATCACCTGACGCATAAACATACGAGTACATTATTTATTTCACAATAATATTTCGTAAAAACAATTTAGATGTATTTTTTCTATATTTATTAAAAATAATTGCATAAACATTGTTAATTTTTTTTAAAAAAAAGTGGCGAATCTCGTGTTTTTACGTAAAAAAATTTAAGACGAATAGTTATAGAATTGTTTTTCGAAAAAAAATAACCCGTTTAAAAAAGTAATCAAGTACGAGTATATGTATAGGCACTCGTTGAAAATTAAAACGATTTAATTATAACAACTTTTATATTTTATCTTTAAGTTTTAACTATATAATAATAATAATCACTATACTGGCGGTATATTTTTCGATAAAAATATTTAATATTTAATTTTTGTGAAATGTACGTTTTATATAAAATTCGACTCATTTCGGGTGAACTTATTTAATAATGCTAAGTTGGTTAATCGTTCTTGACTTTATTAAATTATCAATATGAAGCCCGCGATTCATAGGAAATCGGTATTTTAACGAATTTAATTTTATCATTAATAATTAAAGTTGTTAGTAATTTCCGAGAATATTTTGTTATTTTGTAATTAGAAGTTAAAAACTGTTAGTTTGACGTACAAATAAATGATTAAAAAAAAGTTCGTTTTTTTTTTCAATCCCAAAGAGCAAAAATATGTTTTTCATATTCATAAAATAAATTTTCAAATTGTTCCACGAAAATGAATTTCGAAACATTTTACAATAATACAATTCTTCTGATGTCTGCCTTTTATTTATGTTGTACGACTAATAATAAAATTGCATAATTATTAATGCAACTATTACCTCGTCGAACATTGTACACGAATGAATAAATTATTATATAAATTGTGTATAAATTACGTAGAATATGAATTTTAATAAATCAATTAGATTTCTCAATAAACACTAAATGAGTGTACATTAAATTATATAATACCTGTTATCAGAATATATGCATATTATATGGTTGATTAAAAGTACTATCAAATCTCTATGATTCTCTTACTTATACATTTTATGGATAAGTTAATTTTAAGAGAGTATATTTTTATAAATGAGAATCATCGATTAAAAAACGTATATTAATTCTATTTTTTATTTATTTATTTATTTATTTTTTTTTTTGCAGTAAACACGTTTATAATAGATAATTATAATTTATTTTATTTTACTTTTTTATGCTCTACGGTGAAGACGTAGAATCAACTTGCGTCTTTAAGTGTTATTAATTAATTATTAACGAATATTATATTACGTACAAAATCGTGATGAATTCATTTTAATTATTTATGTGTATAGGTACTTAATATTTGTAATACTAATACGTAAATAAACGTTCAAAGCTTTTCTGTAGGTACATACCGACAAAATGAAGACATACAATATGTGATTAGTCTTCGAAATAATAATATATTAATAATAAATAATAATTATGACAAGCACCTATCAATTTCGACAAAAATAAATATCGTTATCATTCGGTTTTCTTCTTCGAGTCGTGTTCTGTATAGATAATGATGATTATATATTTGTTATGATACGCGTGTAGGTCTGCAGACGTATTTTTTTTTTACCCATACGATAATAATTGACTGTATAATTTCAGTTTCGCCATATTTTCTTCTTATAATTCGACAATACGTACCTATACATTAAAATATACATGTTTATAATATAACATTACACTTATATATCGATAAGATTGTAGAATGTATCCGAGTATAATAATTATTAGTCTGCTCGTATTATTATTATTAAAAACCGTATATTTCTGACTATTTCCCGTGCACGATTCAAAGCTAATAATAATAATAATAATAATATATTAAATAATTGCAATTTTCGAATAGAATTATCTGTGTTTCGATTCATCGTTGAATTTTAACAAATCGAAAACGAAATCCAAATTAACTCCGCGTGTATACCTACCAGAAAACGGTGAACGTGCATCGTTATACGCGATATAAATAATTGGAACGAAAAAAAAAAAAATAAAAATAAAATGAAATAAAATTTAGCCACGTTCTTAGGGATAATATTCATATTTCTGTATATACTCGACAACGCATAATATAATAACACACTCCGGTTGGTCCATATGAAAATATCTTATAGAATATTTCGGATGCTCGGGTGTCCCGAGACCGTCGGGGTTATTGTAATTAAAACGCGACAAGTTTTTGTCGTTTCCCAACGATTTCTCAACGCTTAATAACTGGTAAAATACGCGTTTGGCATTTGAAACGTATACGTTTCTTTGAACTTTACTTTTATTATATTTTACTCGTTCTAGTTATACGACTAATAGTAATATCTTCTATATTTATTATAAATACGCGGGGGCGTATCGTATTTCATCGAGACGAACATCATAATGTGTTATTACGCACCTACATATTATGATACGAAGACGACGACGATGATAATAATATTGAGAAACCTCATCTTTATTGCAAATATTTATTATGCCATTATTATTTCGTATACGGTCGTAGGTAGAGGTGGTATACTGGTATACATACCACGAGAGTATAACTCGAAACGATATAATATAATATTTATTAAGGTAGAACCCCGTATATATAGCTAATAATTTTACGTCTAATTTTTATATTATGTTATGTGTGGTGGTGGTTTCGAATTCTTACGCGCGATACGACGTTAAAATTTAACTTTTCCATAACGTATCACTAGAAAAAAAAACCAAATACAATTTCGAAATTGGAAAAAGAATAAAAATAATCGAAACACGCGTAAATCGTACTCCTCCATTTACTTATAATATTGTTATAACTATAATAATTTTTTATTTTTATTTCAAATATAATAATATATTCATCTATCTGTATTAAATTTAATAATATCAATTTATGATTCTACATTCAAATTTATACAATTTTTAAAAATCGTCTCGCCGTAATATTTAAGGACGAAATGTTTTTTTTTTTATACCTACATATTTAAAACGATCTATATTGATTTTATTTTTCGAGCACTCTTTCAGATGTTGTGCAAAAATTCCTTGCGCGGTCCAAACTTGCAGGTGGTATAGAAATAATAAAAATAATGACGTTTCATTAAACGGGTAGAAATGGTAGAATATCGGTTGTAAAAGAAATAATTATCCTGAAATCCAAAAAGTTATACCAATCACGAGTTTACGGATATATACCTCCTTATTATCTACATGAGAACTTTGTGGTCATGATATTATTAGAATTGTTACGTATTTGTTTTGTTAACGTATGTTAGTTTCACGCATTAAATAATACAATAACGTCAATAATTTGTCCACTATTCTTCATATATTATATAGTTCATTCTATTTTTATCGCTTATATTTTTCGTTATAATATTTTTATTAATAAAGCTATAAAATACTATTTATAGAAATAAACGAATTATTAAACCTAATTTTAGTATATAATATATTTTAATCGTAATATCATAAACTATAGAATTACACATTAAAACTTTAATATTTTATTTTTATTTTTAACTAATAAAATTATTTATGTTACTTATTATATTAGTCAATATAATATATATTGGTTGACTGACGGATACAATAAGTTTAATTTGTAAAATTATTATAAAAAAAATTATTTTCCAAACGGTTATCATAGTGAAATGAACAACTGGAATAACTTATTTAAATTAACAGTAAAAAAAAAAAAAAAAACAGATAACAGATATTATGCTCATTATTGTATCGGTAAATAATACGAACTCGTTATCATACACACTCGTTTTGAAAAGAAACCGTTGCACGTGTATACGATATTATATTATAATATCGCGATGGTTAAAAGTTCAATGTTGTGGTAACCCTTTCTTTGGTCTAAAATGACATTTGAACAAAAAAATAAATACTCGTATATTATTTTCCATCGATCGCCTGATTGTCGTAACCCTCAATACGATTTTACCATATAATATTATTATATTTTAATATAATCAATAAAAAAAATTTATCATTTTTTTTAAAAATATTTTCCACGTCGCCTCTATAATAATAGTTTTAATGTTATGTCGTTACTATTTATAGATTAAAGCGAATACGTCATTTTAAAATGTATCTATATATAAATGTAGTTGAATATTTCAGTAGATAAATATATAAACGTTAACGTTGTAACATATATAAACATATAATTATAAGATACCTTAATAATATAATATTTCAATATAACGTAGACGTTATAAATTTTTGATGCAGTTTTCCAAACAAATGAGAGAGTATATTTTATATTTAAAAAAAAAAAAATAAAAAACATACATAACACATAACGAGATTAAATTAAAACGCAAGGATGCGTTTCATAATCGGAATTTTTTTTTTTAACGACCGTCCGGTATAAAATTACCCACATAATAATAATATAATATATATATTATATCATAAATGGCGAATACGTTTTTATTTGGAATAATATAATATGATATGAGTATTTAATTTTATTGCGTTGATAAAAGGTTAAAGTTAAACCTTAAACGGAATGCTAAAAAAATAACATTTCTTTTAAAAATATTCGACACAAATTATATTTTGAAATCAATATAACGATTTCAGTGGCGGATTTGCTGGAGGGGCGATGGGGCGATCCCCCTTTCCCTTGGACCAAGGTTTTTTATGTTTTATTGGTTTTAATGAGGTAGAATTATGATTTAAGATATTAAGATATCATAAATCATAGATAGAATATTATATATTATTATTATTATAATTATTATTATTTATATAAGTTTTAAATTATAGAAATTTAAATTTAAAAAAGACTCTTATAACTTGAAAATTGCCTGAGTTATTGTGAAATATTAAAATCGAATTCGTTGAAATTTCAGTTTTCGTGAAAAATACCGTTTTTCATCGTTTTCTCTGTCGCATGTGGTCAATTTTGAAAAATTCGAAAAATGACCTAAATAAAGTAGGTACCAATTACACATCCACTTTGCTGAAAATCGGAGCATTATTTCGGGTAGTAAAAGTGTCTTCAGAAGTTTAGACGTAAAAAAAGACAAAAAAAGACACTCATCATTGTAAAACTAATACATTCTTCGCTTTGCTCAGAATCTAATACTTTTAAAGGAATAAATATTTTTAAAATTCGCCCTCCTCTTGGATGACCTCTAGATCCGCCACTGAACGATTTATTGTAGAAAACTCTCATAACCTCGTAATTTTAATAATAGCTTTACGATATTTTTAATCTCAACTCTACAGTAATTAACAAAAATATTCGTTTAAAAACAAAAAATAAAAAGATACCTAATAATAATAATAATCACACGTATTTTTCGATTAAATTGTTTATCGTTTTCACGCGTATTTATTTTATAATTTTCGAGGATATTTAAAAGTTAACGAACAAATTTAGCGAAATATTTCTTTTTTTCTCTTTCCGCGATAACTTTTCGTTCGTTTATTCATATAGCTAATGACGGTTAAAATAAAATAATCAAATTTATGCGAACTATAATAACACTGTATAGGTCATTTTGACACGTCGAGATTGCAAATTTTAATATTTAATTGACAGAATTTAATCGTTTTTAAAATAAAATTTGCCGAAATCATTCTTCTCGCTTTTTATTCACACGCTTGTTATGTTTAAAAAAAAATGTATTGACTCAGACTATATAGACGCGTGTACACATATAAATAAAACGAACCCGTCAATTTTTCAGTTGTTTTTAAATAAATATTTAATACGAATGTGTACTTTACCTAAAATAATTAATAGGTATTAAAAAAAAAAAAATTAATTGATTTAAAATCGTAAAGTTATTTCTTTTCCATCGCGGCGTTACGCACATTTATTTACCATAAAATGACGAATTATTTATATTATACTTAACGTCGTAAATTACTTTTAAATATATGAAAAGTTCATTTAAATAATATTATCACGACGTATTAAAATAATCTATATATTTATATATTTATTATTTAATAATTTACGCGTTAATTCGTTTTTAATTGCTCATCGGTAAATAATATAATATTATACAGCAGGAACGTATAGATAGAATAAATTTATTTATTTATATATTTTTTTTTTACTAGGGGTCGTTTGTTTATTACAATATAATAATATTATATTATAATTTAGGTACAACTATATTATTATAGTTATATTATTAACCGAGTTTATCATTTTTTTTTTTTTTTTTTTTTTTTTTTTTTTGCTCTTCTTTATAAGTGACGTTATAACAGTGGTAGAGGGTAGGTTACTTTTACGTATATGGGTTATAATTTGAAACCATTTTTTCACCCTCGAATACGCCCTCAACCCTCGTACGGTAAACAATATCGAATATATTATTATGCAATTGATAATATTAATATCGGACAATAATAATATTATAATGTTTATATTTATTGTTCGTATATAGATAATTTCACTTCGTCAATTTCTCGCGTACGATATATAATACCTATATATTTATTATTAATGCACGCATGTTTATAGTTAAAAACCATTATTTAATTATTTATTATTATAATTATTATTATTATTATTTATTTATTTATTATTATTAATTTGTACCTATTTATCTTTTCTTTTTTTTTTTGACCGAATTTTAATATATTTACGAGTTAAAACGTCAAAACTCGACCGATATTAGTATACTTATATGACGTATGATAATTATACCGACGGAATGACGGATAAAATATCAATAAAACACGACTCGCGGTTGCCACTCGCGATTAATGGCCGTTATTTCAAAAGTATAATATAATTATTATAATTTTAAGTCGACTCCTCCGGTCGGATATATATAAATACTTACTAGAGAATCGTATATAAAATATATTATAATGTCCGGCCGGACGAAGCGCCCCGTGGCATGAGAACCGTTTCCGGCGACTATACTCGAAAACGCCACGTCGATGGTTATCATTATATATTATATATATATATCGTATTACGAGCCAGCGGTATATCGTCTGGGAGAAAATACATAATAATAATAATAATAATAATAATAATAATAATAATAATAATAATAATAATAATAATAATAATAATAATAATAATAAATATTAATTATAATTATAAATTATATTTTATGTAATTAGAATAATAATAATAATTATTATTATTATGGGTGTAGAACGAAACCGGACTAATTATTGTTTATTAAACTGTTGATACAAACGATGATCAATATAAATATTAATAATAGATCACTATACGATCAATCATTAATGTGTACCGCGGTATGTTCTCGAACTCGTTACTAAGCCACGCAGATGTACCAACATGTACCTAGGTAATAAATATTATTATGATTTTTTTTATGTAACATGTTCACAGGCTTGTCGCCTGTATAGTGTCGTCGAAACGTAAATCGGTCTTAATACAATTCTACATAATGTAGTCATATATTCTTCACGTTTCCCAAGAAATAGTCGATATTATAATATTACTAAATTATGTACCTATTTTTACCTCATTATAATATAGTTGATGACGATCGATGAACTAATATCATAACGTATATATTAAATCAATATTGTTATTTTTAGGTGCGTTACATAATAAAACTTAAATATTATTATAAGTCGACCCGAGTCGACCTCGGACAGGTCGAACGAAACGGCGCGTATTTTGTATATGCAAGGTGAACGAGCTCGTCTTGTTTATCGGACGTATTGTACCTAATAATAATATTATAGCTTATGTTTCCCGCGGAAGAAAGTCAGATTATTACGTTTGATCGGTAACTTTTAGATTGGAAATTAATAACAATTACCCTATGGAATATTCCGATCGTTTAATTTATATTATTGTACTCGTACTGTAGAAATGTACGACAACGTTTAACGATCAATCATCTTATATCATACGTTTATATTACGCTTAACTGTCCTTCTTCGAGCGTTATCAGTAATCAAAAAATGTCGATAATAAATAATTTTATTAATATTTAAAACCGCGGACGTGCTGCGAAAGACGCACAATTGAATATAGTGCGTAATTTGAAATTATTTTATATCTTTTCAATTTTCACAAGTAATATTTCATACATTTGTTCAAAATTATAGAAATATTATATTATTTTTTCGTAAAATATATTTAGAATAAAGTAGGTACTTATATAAGTCATTGTTGTTTAGATTTTTAAAGTAATTCATATTCACGTTTAGAAAAATAATTGGAAATATCATAAACTTATTTCAAAATATCTCGTATATTTTTTTTTTTTACGTTATTAATACTAAAAGAAAAAAATTCCGTCCCTAATTTTAGATTCTGAGCGAAGCGAAGAATGTATTGGTTTTACAATGATGTGTGACTTTTTTTTTTTTTTTTTTTTTATTCTGAAGACATTTTTACTACCCGAAATAATGCGCCGATTATCACGAATAGGGTATGTTTCCGGTAGCGAAGTGGATCTAGTTGGTACTTTATTTAGGTCATTTTTCGAATTTCTCAAAATTGACTATAAGCGGTAGAAAAAACTTCGAAAAAATGACGAAAAACCGGCATTTTTCACGAAAAATGAAATTTTGACGAATTCAATTTCTATATTTCACGATAACTCGGGCAATTTTAAGATAGAGACTTGAAAATTTTTTTTGGGTGTTCACATAGCTATTATATATATGTGTTAAAATTTTGTTAAAATGTTATCGTTATTCGTTTGATATCATGTAATTACTATAATATATTTATTTATATATTTAACTATAATATTATATGTATACCTATATGAATTATGAATACGTATAAATAAGCCAATAAACAAACTGATCACCATAATTAACACGATTATATTTTATATATTTTAAATATTGTGTTTTGTACAGTCGACTCTCTTGTAAAATTTAAATATTTTAAAGTCAATCCACCCTCTCAGAACCCCCACCCCTCAGAAAATACTGATAGCACGCCTCTGGTTTTCAACAAATATATATATATATATATTATATATATACTTACTTATTTTATTTTAGTTTTAGGTTTTCGAAAAATTCGAAAAATTATAATTTATTATAACTTACTATATTGTATCTTTAATAAATTTGTTAGTGATTTATGTATGGGAATAGCTTAAAGTAACTTAACTTGCTGGGTTATTGTAATTATATCTTTAATATTATAATCATTATCGGTTTGTAAAATATTTTTATAATAAATATATATAGTGATGGAATCAATATAATAGTTTAATGTTATACAAATCTTTGCACTAAAAATAGCTAACCTAACATTTATTGTCAAGAAAGATATTTATTTTTATTTTTTATTCGTTTTGTCGTGAAATAACATTTTGGTTTAACTATATAAGGTATAATTATTCAGCTATATCAAAAAAATTTAACGGACGGATATCATATATTTATATATTATTGATAAATAATTCTAGTGAACCATAAAATATACCTAATTAAAAAGGCACATATTTAACATAATATTAAAAAATTCAAATAATATTATAATATCTAATGAAATTAAAATTAAATAAAACGTTAGTCGAAAAGTAACTTATAGACAATTCATTACTAACTTAAAAGCAATTCCAAATTTTATAACGTTGATGAAATACTTACTTATGTGAATACCCAAAAAAATTTAGTGATACTCGTATTTATAAAGTTAATACAATAATACCCAATATTCTTTGCCAGAATCATATGATATTTGTTAATATAAACTACAATAAAAAAGACACACACTGTTGTAAAGATGAAAAAACCAATACATCCTACGTTTCACTCAAAATTTAAAATTATTCATATTATTGGTTTAAAGAAATGTAGGTATACTTCAAAAATAATAAATACCTAGGCTATGAATATAATCCATTCAAATTTAAGACTAATAAAATATTCCTCAATACTCATTCTACTCTAATACATTTAATTTTGATCATGTTTATGAACATTATATGATTTATCGATTAATTGTATTAAAACTAAGATGTTTTATATTATGATGCCATTTAAAAAACATTTGAATTTATATTAGTATGTACAATGCAATGCATATTTAAATAAACATAATGAAATACTTTTATTTACTTGTAAATACAAATGTAATAAATTTGTTATATATTAAGTAGTTTAAATAATTCTTAATTTCAAAAATCATAAATAGGTAGTCAATTACTATAAACTAATACAATTTAAAAAGAACAAATTTTTATTTAATACTTTTCATTATGAATCATATTATAATTTATAAACATTCATACAATTTTTATTCATACAACTTCATACAATAATATATTACGAACATATGATTTAACATTAAATTGCTATAACTAAGATCTAATACATTAACTATTTTAATGCTATAATTTAAATTATATTTGAATTTATATTAATTCAAATAGTATAATGAATATTAAAATACAATGTAATGGAATATTTTTTTCCTAGTTATTAATACATACAATAAAATAAATGTCATTTTTTTCTTTTAAGTAATTCTAAATTTCAAAAATCATAAATAGTCTATTATGATAGTCTATTATTGTTTAACACTTATCCTACAATAATACATTTCATTATTGTTATTATAATTATTTAACAAATAAATTGTCTTAGAACTAAGAAATAGTTCTACCTACACTACAAATAATTATAACCTTTTGGTCATATAGCAAATATTATACCTAATTATATATAAAAAAAAAATAAGTTTTGAATATAAAAGTTATTATGCTAATTATATGAATGAATGTAAGTATATATTAAAAGTGAACAATAATATTTACAAATATTCAACTTCTACTATCTCATTATTACAAATTGGGCATGCCCATGTTATCAATCCTCTAAGACAAAGTGCACAAAACATACTATGATTACATGGCTTCAAGGTACAATTCCCAAAATATTCTTTCCAGCATAATACACATTGCGTTACAAGATCTAGAAATTATTAAAATATAATTTATAGTAAATAATAAAAATACTGTTATTTATTGTAATTTTTACCATTTTCTCCTGCAACAACATTTGTAAATATAGGGAAATAATTTGGATTGTTTCTAAAACGTTGAACTCTAAAGAATATTTCTTCTTCAGGGTATCCTTCTAAATTTCTTGATACATGAAATATAAGAACTACTTGGTCAAAAGCAGGCGTAGAATGTACTGTTCTTATTACTTCTGTCGATAATAAATGTGACATTATTGATCGTAATTGTGTAAACATTTGGTTAGGGAAAAAGGTAAATAATCTGATTTCATTATAGTCATTCAAAATCCTTGTGGTTCTTACAATACTAAATCCACCGGTTACAATGTTATGCATATCAAAAATTTCATCAAGAGCTGCATCACAATTAAAATTTAAAAATCTCCAAACGTCCGACATTGTTACTGAAATACCATCAAACTCAACAGGAGTATTAGTATTACGACCTTCATCTTCATTAATGAGCAATTCCATTCCTATTCTAGATCTAATGACAGTGTCATCTTGTATGATATCATTCGTCGAGTTTGAGTTGTCCATATTTGAAAATTTTTTCACAAGTATTAACACAAGTATTACTCAATAATATTTGTTTTTAGCTAAAATAATAAACGCAGAGTCGCAGATGCGTAGTATAACGGTAACGATTACGTTGTAAGTAATTACATGTTTGAACCGAACCTGTTGTGACAACAACTGTTGATCACAACACGAAATCCTATTGGATAATGAAAATTCTCTTCCATGAACTACAAACATACATAACAATAACTACATAATGGCGTCATAAGAGCGTCTAGAGAATGAACACTTCACAAAAAAATAACGATGACCAGTGTTGCCAGATGTACGGTTTTTACCGCACATAAAAGGGCTTTTTAGGCCTTGTACGATGTACGGTGAAGAATTGAAAACCGTACTTTAATATATGGTTTTTATTTTTTATAAAATTTTATACCATGGTTAAGTTAAACCATGTCACAGAATAGATGAAATTCATAGTTTGAAATTCAAAATTTCTTCTGTTCTGTGACCTTATTATATTAGTTGTAACTTGTTTTGTTTATTTATTTTGGTTTATTGTTTACTATCTATACTCTGTTCCAAAAGAGAAGACACGGGTTCTGCGCATAGCGAATGACGGCCGATCATTTCCGATCATTGCCGACGATGTATACACCGTAATTAAAATGCGGCACACAATAGCCGTTTAGACGTGCACGGTTATCAAGTGACAAATTATACGTATATTCGCAAAGTATGATAGATGTCAACAATCAAAGCGCGCCGTATAATGGTTTTTAACCGTGCAGATGGATGTCAGAGGTCGATGGTGAGCATACGTGCATTTATCGGAGTAGGTGGGGAATGCGCGACGCCGAACGAAAACTGGTCGCCGCATCGTGTCTTCTCTTTTGGAACAGAGTATAGTATCTTTTAATCACAGATATACATAATTTATGTATATCTATGCCATTTCTCATTGGTTGTGGGAAAACTGTTTCTCGTATAATCGTTTTTATACCAAAACGTATTTTGAAATTTATATTTTATTTTTTTCTGAATATTTAACTTCATTAATATGTTTCAGTGCGCGCATTGCTATACAAATTTTAGAACAAAAGACAATTTAAATAGGTACATAAAATTACATATAACGGGGGGATGCACCATAAATTCATAACCATTAACTAATGTAGTAATAAAACTGGAAACAGTTAATATTAATTATTATATTAGAATAAAATAAAAATTAATTTCAGTGAATATATTATTAATTGTTTCTACCATGTCAATTGATCTACATAATCACAGTCTTAGAAGTCTAAGAACATGGAATATAAGTATGGTGAGGAGGAAGTAGTCCCAAAATGATAAGATAAAATTGTGACATCTAATTTATTACTAACGTGTCCTTAGATCATATACATCTAAGATCTAAGAACAGGTCCTTTACAGTTGAGCGAAAAATGATAACAACTTGGTTCGAAAATTAATTACATCAAATAAATGTGATGCAAACCTCCAATATTATATATATATATATATATATATATATATATATAAAAATAATTAAGTACCTAGTTATTTCTGGCAAACACTACATTACATAAAAATACATAATTCACAAATTATAAGTTATTTGAAAAAAAACTAATTGAACATGAGCTCATTTTTAGCTTATTTGATAGATGTAAATTTAATGATATTAAATAAAACATATATACATTTAAATATCCATATAATATATACATTTAAATCAATGAAGTACTTCATCTATAATTTGAGTCAAATTTCTACTTGAATAACTTGTTTAAGGGACCCGGTGCCGGCTATTTATTAATGAGTAAAATTCAGGCAATTTCTTAACATAGTGATCGGCGGAGTTCGATTCGATATTGTTTGTTAGTGTGTAAATGATAATTAGTGTATGTTTCCCGTTTAATATATAACCAAAATAATACCACGCATAAGTAAATGAATTTAGTCCGATCATAATTTTTATGATAAAACCATCTTTACTGGAAAAACTCTCACGCCTCACAGAGTAATCAGATTTAAATTATTCTTTTTTTTATTTGAAATAGGAAAACTCGGGATGAACTCTTTTTTTATTATTTTTTGTTTAGTACGAAAAAATAAGTACTTTTAAAAATTCCAAAATTTTGAAAAATTAATATGTTTATTACCACTATGATAATGTAAATTTTGAAAATCAGACTTCAATCCACCCTGTAAGAGGTCTTTATCTTTCAAATAAAAAAACAATAATCAAAATCGGACTATTCTGTGAGGCATGTTTTTACATTTAAAAATTCATCGGTACCGTGCCACTTAATATATAATATTATTATATATTATTATTATATATTGTAATATAATTTATATATTATTATTATATACTTATTATATATATTTTTTTTAAGTTTAAGAGCGGCAAATATCTTCCGCATGGGGCGGAAAATTGTTAAATCTGCCACTGATATTATAAAACCATTATTAAACTTTATTTTTTACTAAATATTATAACGTAATCGTTCCGATATTATAAATCGTGTGTTTCAATTGCAAATTTTAACTCCTTAATAAAATATAGCCCCACGGTAGATAATAATATTCTTTTCTATCGTGGTTTTCCTCTACCCCACGTGGTAAATATGAATTATTCGCAGCGCCACCAAGCGGTCGTATTCGTGGAGCGACTATATTCAGGAAACGTACACGCAAACTCTACCATGTGACGGTTTCAAGTAAACGTCATGTATATAAAGGACCCATACACGTAATGGTGGTATGGTGATGGGAACGCATTAACTTGATCAGGCGCCGTTGGTAAACTTGTGATGCTTGAAAGAGCCAGCAAGAGTAACGGCACTGTGCGTTCGACCATACCGCTAAAATTTTTTTATTACGTTGTTAATTATGAAAATTTGTTGAATAGATAATAATGTTCATAATGAAATTTTGTAGAAATTGTAGTCATAATGTCACATACAGTTAATATCATATTATTTATTATATAGTGATAATTGAAAAATACGATATTTAAATTTTAACATTTTTCAAAAATTAAAATTGTTTCCAACTGATTGACGTAATTAACGGTAACTTTATGAAAAAGGTTTAAAGACCAAAAAAATTTACTAATTACTCGTATACAACATTACAACCTTGTACTTTTTTTTATTATTTGCAAAATATATTTTGGAACCGTTAAATTAATATTTCTACAAAATAGAGAATTGAAAATTTTTTTGGGTGTTCACATAGCTATTATATATATGTGGTAAAATTTTGGAACTGTTTACGTTCATTTTTCTACAAAATATTGGACATTGAATATTTCGTAAAATTCTCGTTTTTACGTATATAATGTTTGATAAAATATTCAATTTTAGGTATTATAGTCTGAAAATTTTACTGAAGTATACTTACATATTACTTAACATCATACTGAAATATTATAAAAATCCCAAGTCACAATTTTTTTTTTATAGCTGTTTTAAATTGATATTTTTAGTAAAACGAAAATCTTACAATCCATACGTATAAATAAATATTCTGAAAACACTTTTACTACCCGAAATAACGCTTCGATTTTCACAAATAGCGAGTTTCAGATGTAAAAGTGGATGTAGATGGTACTTTATTTAGGTCATTTTTCGAATTTCTCAAAATTGACTATAAGCGGTAGAAAAAACTTCGAAAAAATGACGAAAAAACGGCATTTTTCACGAAAAATGAAATTTTGACGAATTCAATTTCTATATTTCATGATAACTCTTGCAATAAGTTAGAGACTTGAAAATTTGAATGGGTGTTTATATTGGTACTATATAGTTTATATATATACATGTATGTATATATATGTATTATGTGTGGTAAAATTTTGGAACCGTTGCGTTATTTTTTCTACAAAATATAGGACCTTGAATATTTTGTAAAATTCTCGTTTTTATGTATATATAATGTTTGAATAAAATTGGCAATTTTGAGCATTAAGGTCTGAAAATTTTACTGAAGTGTGTCTACATATTACTTAATATCTTATTAAAATATTAGAAAAATAGTCACAATTTTTTTATAGCTGATTAAAGTTGATATTTTTAATTTTTTTGTTTTTTTTTTTTTTTGTTTTTTTTCGTTTTATGTCTTAAGACACTATGACTTTTACTATCCGAAATAATGCTTCGATTTTTACGAATAGCAAATGTTTTCGGTTGAAAAGTGGATGTTTTTGATACTTTATTTAAGTCATTTTTCGAATTTATCAAAATTGACCTTATGCGTTTGAAAAAACTACAAAAAAACGAAGAAAATACGGCAATGTATTAATATTGATTAATACATTGCCGTATTTTCAATACCTTATCTACTGAACTTCGCTCAGAATCGTTTTTCGAATGCAAATCATTGCATACAAATTCTAATTAAAATTAAACACTACGATTTTCACACCTATATCCCTTTGGCAGGAGTATCCCTTCCCCTTTTTTATATTGATTTTAACACAATTTCGCGTAAAAAAATATACGCACAAAAGACGTGAAATAATTTCGAGCCTAGTTTAAAACTAAATAAAATGAACAAAAAAAAAAAAGTATATTATACGATATGCTCATATTAACGTTACGCCTGACTACGCTAGGGAAACACAACTTAGACCATTGCAGTTATCCACCCTCTGAATATTACACGTCCCGAGGTCATCGGAATATCATACACAATTTGTTAGCAAAACCTGTTAATTTTTCAGCCGTTCTATAACTTTTCGTCTATTTTGTAAATATTAAACATTTTGTCCAAACTCAAAATTAATTTACGACTGCACTCTGAAGTGCGGTATACCTTAATATAAGCGATGAAGAAGTAACTACCTATGTCCTATATATTATGATTTTGAATTTTAGAACGACTTAATAATAATAACAATAATAATAATAATAATAATTATAATAATAATAATAATAATAATAATAATAATAATAATAATAATAATA
>JAIUCT010000012.1:5940686-5950939 GCA_021307375.1 Tetraneura akinire | reverse complement strand
AATAATAATAATAATAATAATAATAATAATAATAATAATAATAATAAGAATAATAATAAGAATAAATATAATATTTCGTTTTCGAAAAAGTAAAGGTGTGTATTTAATAATTAATTTTTTTCCATTCGCGAAAATTGCAACGACGATTTTATTGTATACGTTCTCGCTCGTTTTTCCGAATTCACAAAATCGAAAGTTTTTATTCCTGCACACTCGTTAGATGCGAATATTACAAAATTATACGTGCGTGTTATACAGAGAAATTCGTATAGTAAGTCTTCGACTTTTCGGTATTCGTCATAAACGCGACGTATATTTCTAAATACAGAAGAAAAATAAAAAAAATGGTCGGTTTTTATTTTCGTTATAAACTCGTACTTAAGTACACGTCGATTTTTATACGTTTTCGTAACGCGGCATCTGGGGTTCTGGAATATATTTTTCCCGCCGAAAAAAAATCGTGTTTATTAAAAATTACATACAATAATAGCAGCGTATTCGTGTTTATAATAACGCCGCGCGCTGTGTAAATAAAACCATTCAAATCTCTGATGTTTACATGTGTCAATGCATAATAATATTATTATCGTGTAAACAAACCAACAAACCGAACGGAGTGTGTTTTTTTTTTTTTTTGTTTTGTTTCGCAGTCGAGGAAACACCGTGATGAGCCATTTTATTATTATTATTATTATTATTATTATTATTCATTTTTTATTTTATAAGTACGTTTTCCCCCGAAAAAACAATCAATTTTGTATGATATTATATAATTGTTATATACGCGCATCATAAGGTCACGCGTATTATATATAGCTATATATAAGCCGATCGTAATTTATGTATTTATTATTATAGTGGTCGGCCTTGATAATAAATTATTCGTTATTTTTATTATTATTTATTTATTTAATAATATATTATTATTATATTCAGAAATATGCAACGGTGATGATGATGTGATTATTATTATTATTATTATTATTATTTCAAACGCAAAAACAATTTCATTGATAAAACGAATATATTATTATAATATTAGATTTTCTGACGCTAAACTTTTTGCTGCAGACCCCCCACACGAATATTTTTTTCTTTTAAATCGCCATTATTATTTTACACCGATATTGTACAAACGGTCGTATTATTTATATGAATTTAATCATTTTTTTTTTTATAATTTTATACGAATATCGATGAAAATCGTTTCGTTAATCATTTTTATCCGGTTGACATTATATTTTATTTTATATTTCGACAAACGGGCGGAATTTTAATATTATGAACGTATATACTCGTTTTCAACGTAATTATTATTTTTGTAACGTCTGCGTTAAAAAAAAAAAATACAATTAAAGTAATACTTAGTTCGGTGTTATTTTAATAATATTCTTTGTATAATCGGATTTTAGATATTGTAATTTCGGCGTTCGTTATTTGTGTGTTAAAAAAATATGAAGCGCGCATCGCGACAATGTTTTTTTTTTTTTTTATGTTTTTATATATATTATGATTTATGATAGAATAAAAAAAAAAAGAAGAAATAAATACTTTTCTCGATTCGTCGAGAAACTAAAAAAATTATATTATTCAAGAATATACGCTATTATAATATCAATTTCAAGTTTACCCGACCTGTAATTCTTCCGACGTATCGTTTTTTAATTAGGCATCCGCTTAATAATTAAAGGAATTCGCTGATAATAAAATATAATAAGTTGAGAAAAAAAAAACAGATTATTTTGAAAATATATTTTGTATTCAACAACCGGTCGTGGATCGTAGATCGTACAATTATGTAAATTAATATACCGCAATATTATTGTATAAGTACCTATATCGTATTCGGTAATTTATATGCCAAATGCCATCACGATAATCGCGATTCTAATAAACGAATATAAACGTATACACGTTTAATGTGTCACTGGGAAAACGAAACGAAATTTAGAATTTTCACCGTGCCATCTACTATGTAAATTTAATTTCTCTTCAAACGCGACTTTTCACGTACCTATAGCCAGTGTTTGATTTGGAGAAAAAGAAGAAGAGGGACTATCAGACTTCCAAAAAAATTTGCGTCCCCCCCTAATATGCTTAAGTACATGTAATATCATACGGGATTTAATAATTAGTAAGGGTACGCTCAAAAAAATAAAAAATAGAAGAGGTACTCCGTCTCCCCACGTACCCCCCTCAAAGCAAGCACTGCCTATAGAACGTTTTTAATTTGTATTTTAATTGACCCGATATGTATAGAAAAAAAAAAATTGAATGTCTTACTTATAATATTATTGGTTGAGTATATGTTACAACTTTACAAGTAGGTATATCGTATATACTTTTAACTGTAGGTAGGTACATATTAATATATTATTATGTTATACAACTATGAATTCTTTCGATTTCGTTCGAAAATCGCGATTTAACCGCACAAAGCGAATAATAATATAATGTATGGCTGGAAAAGTTTGATTATTGCGAGTATATTATATATAAAAATATATCTGCACGATACATCGGACGATGGTAGGACGATATATGTATAGAATGACGACGACGATACGTGCGAATAACAATAAAACACAATAAATATACTCACAGAAATCTGCACAAACCGTGTTCCTCGACCTTTGTGTCGCCGTTATAATAGCGAGAGCTGCGCCGTGCCGTATCGCCGTATCGCCGTTAGTATTGTTGTTCGCATCGAGTGTCGAGGGCCGAACCGAACCGATAGCTATCGTTTTTTTTTCTTCTTGCCCTTCCAATCGAACGGACGAGACCAAAAAGTTGTTTCGCGTTCTTGCGGTGTGCTGTCATAATTTATATACGTATATATATGTTATATAATCATCCCTTGCCGTATACCTTCAGATCGATCGCGGGGGTAAAGAAATGATAAAAATATAAAATAAAATCCCTTTGACTGTTTTCAAAGTGAAACGCGAGTACGTATTATTATTATTATTATTATTATTATTATTATTATTGTTATGATATGAAAAGTCGATATTTCATATTATTTCAATATTAAAATATATTATATTATAATATAATTGGTATTGGGAATATTTTCAAAAATCGCTGTCGACAATTTCCCGCGTCATCATCTCCGCGACGATAATCCTTGACGCGTTACGAAGAGTTTCAAAGGAAGAAAAATTTTCTCGAATTTTCAAAAGATATTACAAAGTCATACTATACATTGTAATATTATAAACACAATATTTTTACTTTTTCCCTCTCAAAAAGACGATCCTCAGTTTGGAAATTAATAAGATTTTATTCGTTTTCTTTATGCCGTTATTATTATTATTATTATTTACTCTGGTAACACAATTGCAATCTCTTATAGTATATAATAATATATTGTGTTCCTTCGCAATAACATATATATTATTAATACGAGTATACGTATTATATATTTTACGACGTTTTTCTTATCATCTATAAAAGACTCGAGCGACGGGATTCTTCAAAATAATCATATCGTATTGCCGTATCTATAATATTACGTATTTTTTTTTTTTTTTTATATTGTAAGAAGAATTTTTTTAAATTTTGGACGAAATTATTTCGCCACGAAACAATATAATGTCTATAATATAAAACATTCCGATAAAAAATTATTGGACGCGATCGAAATTCGTGTGTATATAACTGAATATTTGTTTTAGCATAGTAGAATATACCTAATATAATTTTTTTTTATATAATTTTTAATTTTTTTATATATTTTTTTAAATATAATTTTAACGTATTTTATGCATATGTTTTAATCGATTTCAAACTTTATCGTATGATATAAATATTTTTTTAGCCTCGAGGACTGTATTATTGTATTGCAGACTGCGCAAAAGATTTTCTTCTCGTTATCATCACAAATTCACAACGATGATAACGAAAAAAAAAGAAATATAAAATATAATATTATTATATAGTAGGTACAGGATGTTATTTAATCGAACTTTGCACGAAAGACATATTATTATGGTATATATCGATAAATCCGTTTGCGATACACGCGGCGTCATCGAGCAAAATATTTAATATCAGGTGTACATTGTTTTTATATATTATTATTTATTTTTATAAATCGGTTTGGTAAGTTTTTAATATTTTTCCTCCGTATTTTATACTATATTATTATTATTATTATATAAATTGACGTCCAATGTAGGTATACGATAATATACTATTATAGAATGAAAATAAGTGGTTATAAAAATATTATCAAAAGTGATCCGCGCTTTAAAATCACAGTTTAGAACCACTAGCTGATTTATACGATAATTATACGAATAAACAATGTTATAATCCGCAGTTATTGTTTGTACCACGTTTATTCGTTATTAAACAATATTATAATATTTTTATTATGCGTATCGTCGCCCATGTCGAAAAATACATAACATAAATCGATTCGTCATATAACGCACGTGTAGGTATAATCACGACCGAGATATTAATGATGAGTGCGAGTAGTAATATGAATATGTCCACGAATACATAAATCTCCTTTTTAAACGACAATATTATTAAACTGTTTAATTTAATTATTGACATAATATTAATCAAACAAATTTGTACCTATACCTACATAATAATATATTATGGAAAACGTGTAAAAAATACGAATAACAAACAATATTATATGAATAAATGTGTTTATCGCCATCGACACCAAAAATATGACATTACCATAATTTGTTAATTTCGTATTCAAAAACTTTATCTTATTCGAATTGGTAAACGCGTACATTATATTTGTATGTGTACACAAGACGAATCTATATATATCGAATATAAAATGAACGTTGGAAAAGTTCAGTTTCGGTGGGATGGTTAAACACGGTTACTATTATTATCTGTACGCGGTAACCATCGTGTACATAATACTCCATACACATCTTAGTTGTTATGAAACCCCGGTATAGTTTTTTTAGTTTTTTAATATTATTTTAATAATTAATTTTTTTTTTTAACGAATAGGAATTGTATATATATAAAAAAACAAATTTTGAGTACACATTTTCAAAACCACACAATCATCATTTTTATAATAAATATTATGTAATATAATATAATAGTTAGTTAACGAAACGTTATCTATTCGCTTATCAATTTTATATTACCTATAACCTAAACTAGATATTAACGGTCTCGTTTTTTTTTTTTTTTTTTATTTATTTTCGATAACCTATAAAATACCATCGAACCATGATTAGATGTATGAATATTAATATTACATATAATATTACACACGATGTTATTTCCCCGCGTCGTGTGACTCATTATAGTATATATATAGGTTTAGCTGATAATAATCACGTTTATTTAATAATATTTGTTTTTATTTACCGCTCACAGGTGCATCGCAGCGTGTATAAGAATTTTTTTATTTTGATAATTATATAGGTAGTGGTTTATACCTATATGTGTATTATATATTCGTATTCAATTACCATATAATAATATGTATAGGTGCATATGGCCTGCACGGACCAACGGCTCGCGGTGCGCGAATGAATATTTATACACTCGCTGCTAGTCGCGATATATAATTTCACAATATTATTGTACCTATACATACCATTGTATTATATATATATATATATTTACAATATCTTTGTGATGTTAATTTATTGTTTATCAGTCATCGAAGTGCGGTCATTGTATATACCTGATACGACTATACTAAATTACTATAACCTATAACGCGGTTACCTCGGAATAATCGCGTGAATCGATGGAAAAAAAGTGCACTGGCAATAATTCGATTGCGCGCGTAATGATTTTTTAAAAAAAATAATAATATTTATAGTTTATACGAACAGAACACGTATAGTGAATAAGAGTCGAGATTTTATTTATTTTTTTTTGAAAACCCCGATTAAAAGGAGACCGAAAATCGAAATCATAAAACGTTTCCAGAACGTTTTGCTATATGCGCACCCAATTACCGGACTTATACCGAGACCCTTAAAAGCTATTTATTCTGCGAGCAGGCTTTGCGAGAACGAAACTATATCCGTATATGGTCGTTGCTGAGACGGGGAAAATTTAAATTTTTTTCACGCATAAAAAAACCCGAAAAACGCGTAAAAAAGAGAGCCACGTAAAACACGAGATTTTCTCCATTATTTCAATTCAAATGGATTTTGGACGAAAAACGTCTGGACACGATTCTCAATGCGTAAAATATTATAAAATTTGAGTTTGAAAACGTCTAAAATGGTTAATAATTATTGATAATATTCACAAAAAATAAAAATAATTAACTTTATAATATTATTTTAAATTGTAAAAAATTACGAGAGAAAAATAAATACTATCGTTATATTGTGATGTTTGATAACGTTAGAATAAAATCGTTTTTTTTTCGGACAATAATTAAAAGAACGTTAATAAAGAAATGTTTTTTTTTCCATTTCAAATTCGAGAGCAAATAATAATAATAATATATAAATATAGTTACCAAAATACACGAAATTATTTATTCGTGCTGGCAGCGATTTCTTAAAAATAAAAATAAATTTAGCGACCGAAATAAAATATATAAAATACGGCCAGCGAATAATAAAAAAAAATCTAAAAGAATTTTCAATATATTTATAATGGCGTAATCTGCTTGTAAATCGTATAATACTAGTAATAATTAACGATTAAGTAGGTACTATCGTAAAACGATACATCAATTTTTGTTTTTGTCGATTTATTACTTTGAAATAAAAAATAATTAATAGATTCAAAGATTAGAATCGCCGTAATAATATGTTGATAAAAAGCACACAATTTATTAGCGATAAAAATTACAGCTCGGGGCGTTTAAATCATTTTTGTGTGTGTTTTTTTTTTTTTTTTTTTTTTATCACCACGTCGTCGTCTCACAACTTGCCCGCGTTAATTCGTATAAAATATAAATAGGTCATATTATTATATTAAAATATTATTACTATACTATACATAAAACATAATACATATTGATTACGTGTTTGCAAACATAAAATTATTCTTAAAACGCTTATTATTATAATTAACTTTTAATTAACCGTTTAATGTCTGTATAAAGTAATATTTTAATATACACGTACCACGGTAAATGGTTCCAAGGTACCAAGGTTGGGTTTTAGTCAACCGCATTAGAAATTCGAAAAAATGTATACGTCATACTCGTATTATAATATTTAACAACGAATTCTTTTATAATAACTAATTTTTTTTTTTTTTATCGTTGGATCTCGATGAAATATATTCGGCATCGGAATACAATAATATTATACCGACAAATTAATTTTGGACGTATAAAAAAGTAATTTGTACATTTTTAGAAATAAATCTTATAGTACTGTTTAATGACGAATAATCTGCAGGTTAACTATTGTAATAAGTACCTATTTTCCGCTGTTTATATAGAGCGGAAAATACCATTGGCATTTTATCTAAAACGATTAGGGTCGATTACATCCAGTGGGGGCCGACGGTTTTCGATTATTTTCTAGTTAATTTTACCTTTCGAAAAACCTATATACGAGCTTTTGAGCTCTCGTTTATTACATTATAATAATATAAATATATCAATATCGAATATTATTTTGTTCCGTATAATCAATGTATACGTTATATACATCAACAAATTTTTGAAACCACTGTCGTAGGTACCAGTTTGGTTCAAATAATATTTGTACACTTGATAATAACCATTAAATTGTGGATAACCTTAGAAATATTATGTTGGCTATACAACTTCAGACCGGGGTAAAAACAGAGATATTTAATGGTCTCTTCGATGTCGTTGCATTAACGTTATGAACACTTAACTGCACATATTATGATATATATCGATGGAAAGCTATAAATAAGGAATGTGCCATAATTTGGAATATTATATTCGATCGTATAACAACGATATTGTGCTCCCCGAGATATTTTGTCAATGTTTATATAATGCTAAATTTCCTGTTCGTGCGACGTCTTCAATTTTCTCAAATTTTTCCACCGACATACGCATATACGTATTATGTATATATATATATATAATATACCATCAATAAAAAATTTATTAGACGTTTTATTTATAAATCCGTGTCGGGGTGAATTAACCCCATACATTTTTTTATTGCCGCCGCACTGCCACTGCGTGATATGAATATACCACGAATTTATAGTATACCTACATCTAAATCACGTAACATAAAACTATTATATATATTATAGGAAAACTAAAAATGGCTTCACTATAAAAATGTAATCCAATCACATTTTCATAGTACTGCAGGTATATCGTATATATTATGCGATTCGATTATAGTTTTCAGTAAACGTATTATTCTAAGGATTAATAAGATAAAGTTCGTATTTCTATATATCATAATATAATATACGTCATATTATTGATAATATATGATGACGTTATGATAACAGCGTAAATATTACGAAAATATATTAATTATAATAAATTGTTTTCTTTATACTTAAATAGAATAGTGTGTTTTATTTTTATTTTTTTTCTTTCGTGCACAAAAAACATTTTAAGATTTTCGTTTTAGATTTGGTTTTTTAAATGCAATTCAATTATAACGATTTAAACGTAATACCGTAATTTAACTTTACACGAATTAAAAATATATTAGAATAATTATATTATTTTATACGTGAATATAAAAAATGAAAAAAAAAAAAAACACCAAAATTTAAAGTTAAAAATTACACGTTTAATATTATAATGATTGTCAAGTGTGTGCGCGGTAACGTCGTATAACTATTATTGGTATAGACCACGAATATATTATTATGCGACGTGTCGGTATATTTTATAATCTAAAAAAAAAAAAAAAAAGCGTATATCCAAGATAAATTATAATATTTCTTTTATAATTTATTTAATATGTCGCCAATAACACTTAAAAAATCATAATAAGTTCCTGGTGATGCAGTATTTAAATCTATATATAAGCCAATTTTTATAGGTATGGTGACCAGGTATAAAAATACCGTTATCAGTCATTTGTCAATATTTAGAATACATTATAGGTAGAAACCATAAAATATAAATTAAATCAAATTAACATTTATAATTAGCCCATATTTAAAAAAAAAAAAAAAAAAATAGTACATTTTCATGTACTTATCATTATTATAAGGACACAAGGACAAGCAATCAAAAAGAGTACCGAGTACTTCTATTCGTCATAATTATTTTATTATAGGGGTAAAATTTTAATTTCAATAAACGATCCGTCGTTGGAAATGTAAATGAAACGCGTGTGTATACAGTCCAATCCGGTATGAGAAACACATCGCGTGAATAATATTATTTCGAGTATCCGCGTAAATATTAACGAACACGAAAATTAATTTTATTTATAATTTCGTACATACGCGTAACGTACAATTTTTTCGTTACAACACAACTCTATATTATAAAACGTATACGATATATTATAAAAATACGTGGGGGGGAAAAAAATGGTTTTTTTTTTTATTTGTTTTTTGTTTTTTGTTTTACTGAGAAACCGAGCGTTTCGTAAAGCAAACGATGAATATTATATAAATATATATCGTAGGTAGGTATATAATATTATTTTAATGTGAAAAGTTTTACCGCGGTAACGTCGTCGCCGTCCGACCGAACGGATCTCGCGAGTATAAGCGAGATATAGAAATAATATATATAGGTATAACAATATATAGGTATACTTTCGTATACCATTACCGCGAGGGCACTCGTCGTGCGGACGGAACAACACGTCTTTTGCGGAAAAGTCCAAAAACGGAACGTTTTGCAGAAAACGACATACGAAGGAAACGCGAACGTTAAAGGTTAAAACAGAGGATGCGGTTTCCAAACGAAATTGCGGAACGTCCGTTTCGTATGAGATCTTTTTACGGGTCAATAATGTTATATACAATAGGTATACCATTTTCTAGTCGTTCGGTGCAGTTTATCGTTCAGGAAGAAAGAAAGACAAAAAATAAAAATAAACCGTAACCGATATTAAAAACTTATTCATAACGAAAACAACAATTATTTTTACTATTGACGGTATAAATATTGTACCGCGGTACCAATATATACTTGTAATATCAAAGACGTTTCATAATATAATATTGCCAACGTACCGCGGTATATTTATAATGTAACGGCCGGCCGAAACTTTGGTAACTTCTGAGTTTTAAACCGTATATTATTATTATTATTATTATTATTATTATTATTATTATTATTATTATTATTATTATTATTATTATTA
>JAIUCT010000012.1:5900435-5925202 GCA_021307375.1 Tetraneura akinire | reverse complement strand
ATAATAATAATAATAATAATAATAACAAAAATAATAATAATAATTATAATAATAATAATAATAATAATAATAATAATAATAATAATAATTTTAATAATAATAATAATAATAATAATTTTAATAATAATAATTTTAATAATAATAATAATATAAAAAGCTGGAACGTTTTTTATTTATTGTAATAATATCGACACGGTCTTATATATAATAGCCATTATAACGACGTGGAATGCCTTTTTAACTTATTAAAAACAATCGAAAGTGTGTGTCGTAAATAAACCGCGGCGACAGTGTAATGACACGGAAAAAGAAGTTCGCGTGACGCGCATTCGGTCGGGTCACTGCAGTTGTTTCGGGGTGCGAATCGATCGTTGGATTTATATAGACGATCGATTAAAAATATTTACAATAAACCTGCAACCTTGAGTATTCAACAGGTGTATTATATGAAATATTATAACGAAAATTTCCATCAAAATTTTAAAATCGTTAAAAATTGTATAATATTATTATCTCTCTAATAGGAAATTTTAATACTTATTTATGGTAATTTATAAATTTAAATTACGAACGATTATGGATTTTATAATAATATACTCGTATACGTCGATGATGGTTTTTTATTTTTAATTCTATTATAATTAAGAATTATCGATAATTATTATTTTTTTCGAATGACGAAATTTTTTTTTATTATTTTGTAATAATAATAATATGAAAACGCTTTTAGAATAATTATTACAAATTGTTGTACGAAATTTTATTTGGACCGTATAGGAGGTACCTATTATTATTTACTCAAACACGCGTACATATTTCACTATAATATTAATGTTATATCGGCGCGTTAAAATTGGAATTTATACGTCGTTAAATTAAATTTAAAAAATAAAAATAAAATATATATTAACGTCAATTTAAAAGGTCTATTTCTGAATTTCTGAGTTCACTCGAGGTCGATGGACGTATTGAAATAAACGAAATTATGCCAATAATCTGCAGAATGAACATTTCGCGATAAAGATTTTTAAAACGTCCCTGTATTTAAAAAAGTTTCGACGTGACCAACAAAATGTAGCCTGTGATAAACCGAAAAAGGCGACCACATACCAAATGTATGGTTATTGGTTTCTATATATATATATATATAGGAGTGTCCCGTCCATTTATTTATATTATTTAAATATGTATAAGTAAATTCGGGAGATCAATGTGAAGGGATGTTATATGTAATATGTGCAAGGATTTTAGGGCGGTATCATATAGATGCATGTATAAATATACAAAATTTAGCCATCGCAGAACGTAATTTATTGTAAAATGATGGAATCCTTATTATATATTATTATTATATCGCATAACCGTAACCGTATAATGTAATAGATTTTTTGGGGAAAAAAATGCTTTTATAGATTGATTTTTAAATATATATATACGAGTATTTTTTAATATACGCGTGGGTATTAAAAATACTGTTTTTTTTTCGAACACGTTGCTCTAAAAAATAAAATCTTCGATCGGTAAAACCATCTCGTATTATTATTTATCGTATTTATACTCGTATAATACTGAAATGCCTTAACGATAAATAATAATCGGTAAGATTTTTCGAATTGGCGAATAATGAAATATAATAATAATAATAATAATAATAATAATTATAGTAATAATAATATTATTTATATTGTATACATTTTTGTACGCATGTATATGCAGAGGCAAGCTCAGAATTTTCTGGGGGTTGAATTTGAAATATTTAAATGGTACGAATAAAACAATATTTATAAAATATTATATTAAAATATACGTAATCATTAATTATACTATCAGTATGTATTTATCGTCTTATCATACATTCATACGTATTATGTTATAGTGACATTAAAAATTTCACGAACACGTTGTACGGTTTTAAATATTACTGTTTTCGGTTTTTCGAGGTTATATTATTATAATAATATGTATGTGTTTCCGAGTATAGTAATTACAAAAATTAATAATTATCAGAAAACGTGTAATGTTTTGGATATACAGGTACACAGAAATTGCATATTGTACACGTACCTATATGATATATAAATTACACTATATAGTTTATACACCTGTAATGTATTATTTAATTAAATTAAACTGCATGACGTTAAAAAAAAAAACAACAATAACGTAGGTATCATCATCGGGACGAAAGAACTACGGTTTTTCAGTGTTAATATAAAATCGAATAGTAGTTTCGTATTTTATAACTTTTAAAATCGTATTTTTTTTTTTTTAATAAATTTAAAATAAATTGTCCATTTACGTATCAAACCGCAATAATTTAGTATAATACGATACATTATAATTTTTAATATTACCTATGTAATGTAATATTTATATATTACATTGTTCTTTCCATGGGTGGGGGTTAAACCACACGAAACTCCTCTAAAATCCTCTCTACGAAATCGACTCTGGAGTTACGTAAAATAGCACAACTTTTTGAACCTATAGAAGTTTATATAAAAAAAAAAGCTCCAGGTCGATCAATAGGGACTTTTGGTATGATAATGTAAATATTCTAATAAAGATATTAAAAAAAAATTTTTGGTTGGGATTTTTTTCCACTATTTGCCAAAATTTTGTCTTTATTGACTGGCCTATTTGTTCAAGAGGGGTTTTAGACTTTAAGGACTTAAATTTTTTCACAAACATGTTAATTATTCGGTCCGATTTAATTTTTATAACGTTTCTTTCGGGCAATCGCTCGTACGTATAGCATGCAAAAATATTACACTCGAAATTCGGAAGAACGCCATAATAATAATAACAACAATTAATTACACGATGTTCGCTGGCGATCGCCTTCCTCGAATCGGCCACGTGGTCTTCGACGGTGTTACGATCGTCACCGACGACGTTGTGATTGTGTTATCACGGGTGTTCCACATTAGAAAAAAAAAAGTAAAAAAAATAAAAAAAGTAAAAAAATTAAAAAAAAAAAAAAACATCGATTGTTCTCCCGATATACCACGCGAAAACTATGTACTAATATACCCCCTATAGGGTGTATACGACGTGAGGTTTTTACAAAATAAAATAAACACGCGTATAAACTCGTATATCGTGTGCAGTGTGTATCGGACAACTTGGATGTACGAATATTCGTAACCGTATTTTTTATTTATTTATTTACTTTTACTACTATTTTTTTTTTTTTTTTTTTTTTATGCATATCCGATGGCGGCAGTAGATCGTACCGAAAGTGAAACGTCTGCCAAGTTTTTTGCATAATAACACGTTTATACAATGTGCTCTTCGGCCAAAAAGATAGCCCAGGCCGCGAGTGGCGGAAGGTATACACCTACATTATTATATTCTTGTACGTGTGTGCTATATACCTGCAAATTTCATCCGGGGCAATTCACGAACGTGAGCCACAAACCGCAAAAAGCGCGGTTTTTAACACTTGTATATTATAATATAAATATCGGACACTTTGAACTCGCGCCCCGAGTATATTTTTATTTCTATATAAAATACCGTTTTTTTTTTTTATTTTACGATAATTTACAAATTAAAGAGAAAAAAAAACTAAAATTTTAGATTCTGAGCGAAGCTGGTCTGAAAAGACACTTTTACTACCCGAAATAATGCTCCGATTTTCACGAATAGCATATTATGTTTCCGGTGTTGAAGAGTGGACGATGTAGTTGGCACTTTATTTAGGTCATTTTTCGAATGTTTCAAAATTAACCCTATGCGATAGAAAAAACGACGAAAAATGGCATTTTTCACGAAAACTGAAATATATCGACGAATTCGATTTCAATATTTCACGATAATTTTAAAGTTAGACACTTGAAAATTTTATTGGGAAAATTTCATTGGCACTATAAATATGTGATAAAATTTTGGAAACGTTAAGTTAATTTTTTCTACAAAATATAGGACGTTGAATATTTTCTCATTTTAATGTAAGTACCTATATAATGTTTGATAATTGACAATTTTGGGCATGAAGTTCTGAAAATTTTACTGAAGTACACTTACATATTCCTTAATATCATATCAAAATATTAGAAAAATCCGCCAAGTCTATACATTTTTTTTTTTTTTTTTATAGCTGTTTAAAGTTTATATTTTTAGTTTAAACGAAAATCTTAAAAATATTTTTCTTATTATTTCGCAATACTTTTACAATAATAATTATAACAATTGGAAAATTTTTGAAAATTTTTTTTTAAGTATACTGATAATATAGGTATCTTAACGTATTTCCAAAATATTAGGAAAATCTCAACACTCAATTTATTTTTATAGGTGTATAAAAAAGCAAATACTGGTATGGTAGGGATACAGGTAACAGGTGTAAAGAGGATAGTGTTGAATTTTTATTACAATTCGAATGCAATGATAAATTTGGGTATTTGGGTGACTCGCACTTAGGGCTTTTATGATAAATTATTTATATCGAATGATTTATCATTGCATTCAAATTGTAATCAAAATTCAACACTATGTCCTCTTTATATACTATTGTATCCCTTCCACACCAGCATCCATTCCCTTTCTTATGTACCCATTTAAGCTCGGGTGTAGGTACTTGTATAAATATTTCCTTTATTTTTCAAATATACGATTTCGTCTATATTTCGGTTATTTAGTTTAGTTTAAACTCGCGTCATCAATTCGTCATCGTTTGACGGTTATAAACTCATATAACATACTAATATGGTATACATATGAATCGCTAACTGCAGAAAGGGGACAAGTCCACTTTTCCTAATTTTTCAGGAATGATCAAAAACCAAATATGGACATGTACCCTTTCTATAGTAAACAAGAATTTCCAAACAGTATATTTATTGTTTTGATAATCGGATTTGACTCCTATCTGCAGTAAACGATGTATTTACGCGTGCTTAATGAAAAATGATAATAAAATCAAAATTGATAAAATTGGACTTTCTATAGTTAGCGATTCATATATAATATTATATCAGCAAAGTGTTTTAGATCGTAGGTCGGAGGAAAAAAAGCCATCGACGATTGTCTTTAAATCGCAATCGCGTTACGAGTTTTACGCGATATTTTATGGTTACGCGGTTAAAAATAAGATACCATAATATGCGTATTTCGAATCGATAATGAACGGACGTCTGCACGTTAAACGCCGCGTTTTTCATTAAATAAGTGTTTTCAAATATTTCTTCTTGTAAAATAATACTCGACGCGATATATTATTTTTTGCGACTTGTTTCGAGAACGGGCTAAAATGAATATTACTGAAAAATGAAAATACAATACAAATACAAATTACAATTAACATATAAAAAAAAAAAAGAAAAACTGTAACGTTGCTATTATGTTAATTCGTAGCAATAATGACTTAAAGTTAAAAAAATTGTTATCGACAATTTTTTACTAGAATTTTTTTGTTTTATTTTTTATCATCGTGTTTGAAAGCATATTAGAAATTCTTCCATGAAAATATAATAATTACGATGGATATTTTTTGTATTTTTCTAACATATTTATACCCGCCCTAAACATGACTATATATAACGTCCTTGTTATAAGCATTATATCATTATTTGGAGTTTGGACGAAATCAAATAATTCGTATAACGGACGTAATATAATATATCGAAACGTTATCATTATAATAATTCTTGCGTGTTGGTACCTACGACTATTTTTTATTTTAATAAATTATAACGTACAAACACTTTACATTTTTTCGTAATCGATAAAAAACAATATTTTTATACTTTTCTAGTCGAAATCAAAGTATAATATATAATAATATTCCACATAAATATCATCAATGTGTAGCGTAAAAAAAAATAAAATGATAACAATTCGTCCGATACTGTTTATAGAATTTTTCATTTTTCTACGACATCAAAGTATAATAATAATAATAATAATAATAATAATAATAATAATAATAATAATAATATGAATATGAATATATAACGCGGTGCGGATTTCATCGGATTTGTCCCAACAATCGATGAATTTTGAACTATATCGTTTACATATTATTAAAATACGATTTTTTTTTCTTATTAAAAGAGTGACGTTCAAAGAGTGATGTTATTAATATTTTGGAGTACTTGTCTAAGTTCGATATGAAAAAAAAATATATATACTTACCTATAAATTTTGTTGTTACGATTAAATTATTAATTTTAAGTGAAACGATTTTTTATAGTTTGTTTTTATTCCACCTAAAATATTTCAATATAAAAATAAAATAAATATTTAAATGATCGATTCGTGTGAACTGTACTTGTGTTTCACTTTTGTTTCAATAACGATAACCATATACGTATTATAATAATATTACATTTTGTTCGCATATTACGATCAATTAAATTTATATAAAATATTTAATTGAACGAACGGTTTGATTAATCAAAAACGGTATATCATCGTCATAAAAAACGAGCTATTTTAATATACGTTTAATTGGCCAAAAATTAATGTTTTCATTTTAATCGCGTGACTTTGAACCACGCGTGTTGAAATTATTTTTTAATCGAAATTTTTTTTTTTTTTTAAAAATCCACCGTCTCTTCATTAAATTATAACAATGATAATAATTTGTGACTATATTGGTACGGTACACGTGGATAAAACGTGCAAAAATAGTAATCAAAAAAAAAAAATAATAATGATAATATTAATAGGATAAATGCGTCGAGATTTTAAGTTATTCCGAATAATGACGTTATTGTTTTGATCGCCTCGTCTTAATAAAACGTTACATTATTATAATATTATCATATTTGGTACAATAATAATATTATAATATTTGGGCAGAACACGTATAATAATTCGCGTCAGTGTATATTAAAAAAATACTCGTATAATCGAAAAATACGATCGATGCCTAAAATAATATACCAGGGGTGGCCAAACTTTTTTCGGCAGAGATCTATTAAAAATATATTTCACCTTTGACGATCGACTTCTATAAAAATGTTTTTGTTTACCACCTATATATTATTATTAATTAACATACTTTTATAATAATGAAATTGAAATATAATAATAATGAGTAAGTATTTTAAAACTAATTACTTAAGTCTAAATTTAAATTAAATGTGTTGTTGAGGTATGACATTGGATTTCGTTGACTAATTGGTCGTAATCTTGTGAAACGTTGCTGACTGTTAATCGAAAGGCTTTGCAGCAAAGTCCAAATGGTCATCAAGGAGTGTTGCTCGGTAATTCGGTATTCAGTTTTCATCATTTTCATTTGAGAAAATGCTGTTTCGAAAAAATATGTAGATCCGAAATAAGTATGTAACTGCAAAACTACGAAAACACGAATATTTTTCTTCTTCGCTCAATAGACTTTAAAAAATTATTTTCAGTACCTCGATCTTTGAGGAATACAATAACCGATTCGATTTTTATAATTTCATATTCAAATTTTATAAACAGAAATCGTGTCAAAAAAAACTGTACGGATAAAATTGATTGACAACATTTTTATCCACCCCCACGATTAATTTTAAAAATAAATTCTTACGCGATTGGCTTTGAAATCATAAAAAGTAGTGGGGATGCCGGATGCGCATCACTGGACCAATTTACGAAATTTGCTGACATACCTATTTAAAATGTCACGATAACGTGTGTGATAACCTCGTAATAATAATAATAATAATAATAATAATAATAATAATAATAATAATAATAATAATAATAAAAATGATAATAACGATGATAATACGAGCAATGTCTCGGGAATTTCGCGTGTTTTATCTCGAATGTTTCTATCGTCGTAATATTTTTTTTTTTAAATTTTTTTTATATCCGTACGATAATAAAACACGAAACGGGATGAAATACATATTATAGAGAGAGAAAAACAATTTTGACGTTTACGTAAACAAATTCATATTTTTTAATACTCGTATATGCATGTATATTTATTTTGTATATTATAAGCGTAAGTACGGAAATTTCAAACGGAATATTACAATAATAATGTATAGTACGATACGTATTATATAATAATAAACGTGTATATATAAGAAGAAATCGGAATGATGAAATTTTAAATCTTAAAATAAATAAAAATATGATTTACGAGATATACGCTCACTCGTGGGGCGGGGTGTGACTAGAGGAGGGTAGTCTTTGGTATATACCAGCGATGTACATTACGAGAGAGGCGATGTCGGTTTTATATATTTTTTTCCCCTTTTTTTCTTTTTCGTTTTTTCGTTTTTTTTTATTTATCATCCGTTTCGGTACACTTCCACCCTTCTGTCCGCAAATTAAAAACCCATTGTCACGCAATCGGATGTCACCGTCCTGTTAATTTAATTGCGTTAAAAAAAAAAAAAAAAAAATTAATAAAAATAAAAACCGCGAAAATCAATAGATTTCTCCTCTCGCGAAAACGTCCAATTCCCGACGATAGAATATTATATTATATTATTAATAATAACCTCATAAAATACATAATATTAATAATTAATTATTATTATTATTATTATTATTATTATTATTATTTTATTTTTTTGAAGCTTATACGAGCCATTTAGGCTCTTTGATTTTAAAAACCAAGTCATCCCATATTTTTCGTGCCTGAAGTCCAAGTTTCCGTTCCAATCGGGTTTTAACTTCACCAAGTCTTTCTTAACAATATCAAACCATCTTTGTCTTGGTCTTCACCTCGGTCTTTTCTGAAATATTTGATTTACCTGTAACCATCTTTATTAGGGAACCATCAGCTCTCTCCATACGCATGACCGGCCCACGCAAGTCTTGCAAACTCCTTATGAATTGTACTATGTACTCTTTTGTGTACAGGTTATTACGTATAATAAACCTTTTACTTCTTGTACAAAAAAAAAAAAAAAAAAAAAAAATAATTTAAATTGTGTACTTTTTAACGTACACATAATTTACGACAAATCGTTTTCCACTGTCGTTTTTTGTATATAAATGTAGTATTTATTATTCGTGTTTATTATTAAAATATATTAACATTACATAACGACGTGACCGCGAAAAATTCGAAAACTTCTTCGTACCAGCTCAGTTTTTCCAAAGAACGGATGATACGTACGTCGTATAAAATTACGAATTCTCGATAATCGCCGACCGGGGCCCACATAAAAATTCCTTCGCGAAAAAAATTCCCTCTCGGATGTACACCAGTCGAGACGTTTTTCAAACAGTCGATTCGATCGCGCCATTCCTATTAATTCGTTTGGTATATATTTTCGTGTAATCTGCGTATAATAATAATAACTATATAACAAAATACTATTATTAACGTTATGGCGGTAAGTCGAAAAAAAAAAAATAAATACTACTAGGAATAATAATAATAATATTATTCGCTGATACGCAGAAAGGGGCGATTTCACTTCTCACAAACTCAAAAATTGCAGACACGACCGTGTTATAGGTATCAACCATCCCCGACTCGTTAGGTATAATCACGGAGGAAACTAATTTTTTTCGAAACGCATATTATTATAATCGTGTTCGACCTAACCTAACCGATCGGCGAAAACTCGGGCTAGCGAAATATTTTATATACAATTTTTTTATTAATTATAAACACAGGATTATTGCGATTTCGCGGTCAAACTTTTATGCTAAAGACCGTTTATCGAATCCATACGATACAGTTCGTACTTTCGTAGTCATAAATCTGTGTTTTCGTACAAGTTACGATTTTTTATTATTTATATAATAATTTGATTGCGACAAAACATATTAGGTGTATAATATTTCGATTTAGCTCATTTATTTCGGTAAATTGCCTTATGTACAGTAACAGGGTGCATCACGTTTTAGGACGGTTGACTGGGGTGGACTTTATGTTTTTAATATAATAACGTTATCAAAAAAAAAAAAAAAAAATAAAAAATAACGATAACGATAATGAAAAGAATTATTTTTTCACGATTTAAGCCGCTTTCCGCGCCACGCCACCGCCCAAATCATAAATATAATCGCCTATTTGTCAGCATAAAATATTATTATAATAATTATACGCGGTTTCATCGTGAAACCTATAGACGTAATATTTTAATTATATTTTTTTCGATTTCGTATTAATTATACGTTTATTTAAATATATTTTTCCAGACTTTTATGTGTCTTTTATACTATTTACTTTTTGTACCAAGTAAAATATGAACACCAAAAACCAATAATATTTGCGACCAAACAAAAACAACTTCAAATTTCTCAACGTATTATTTTTATTATTAATTATAAACTATTTAATTTTTTGAGGTTCTACCTATTTTGTAGGTTATGTTTTATGTAGGTATAATATACCTACATTTCGGTGAAATATCGTCGTTATTATAAATAATATTATAAGTCTATATTATACAATATGTGACGGACAGTTTATATTATATTTATATTTAACGTGATTGTTTGACGTAAAAGGTAAAACACACAAAAACATACATCCCAAAGATATTATAAATAATTATTTTTTCGTAAATTATTTATAACGTACAGTACCTAATAATAATTTGGACAATGTCAAACGTGAATATTGCCCCAGGTAACTTCATACAATATATTACTTACATATTATTATAATATAGGCCTACGTGTATGCAAGTTCAATGTTTTCGTGTCGATTCGAGTAACGTTCCTGTCTGGTATAATAAACGAAACGTATATACAGGGCGATCTTGGTGTTTCATCTTTCACGTGTCTTGTGCATGCCGTCTACATGTTATTTCGTGATACGCGCGCGTGTTGTATTCGCATCGTTCTGTATAATACGCGCGTTCCTGACGTACGAAATCCCCGACGGCGGTGTTCCTCTTAAATTATAGACCGTGATAGTTATTTAATATCGCGTATTACGATATTATTATGTTATATATATTTTTTTTTTTTTATTTAATGCGTTTTATATACGGTGTTTTGTAAATACCCAAACTGTAGAGAAGGCAAAAAAAAAAAAATATGAAAGTAAGAAAAACGCGTCCATCTTCGACGAACTTTGATTTATCGGCTATTTTTTCCGCCCCTGCACAATACTCGATGGTAATTTATATTTTTATATTTTTATTTTCTAGTACCCATCGAACAAGTGGCCGTTCCGGTCGGTGGCAAAGCGTATTTACCCTGCGACACGCGATCCTCGAGTCAGGACCACGGGAAGTCTGCGGATCATTCTGGATTTTTCATGGTCATGTGGTTCAAAGAACAACAACGAGAAACAAACGCCGAAGACCAAAATTACGAACAGTCCGCGTCCGTCTCCTCTTCGGTGTCGTCTTCCTCCGGTGAACCCATTTTCACGTGAGTATTACATACCTAAAAATTGATATTTTTATAATTTATTTCATTTCGAGTGTTTTTTTTCTTCTTCCATCATATCTTCGAAACGTTTGGACTTTTGGAGGGGGCCAAAATACAAGTGGTGGGTAAACGAATAAAAATAAAAATAACTATAGTATTCATCGAGAAAATCTGTGAAAACAAAAACATTATTTATCATTTTACATAACCCAAAAATGTAATGTTAGAATTAGGTATTAATATTATTTTTTTTTTTTTTACATAAATCCGTAATAAATTAAAATAATAAAGCGTAATATTTATTACGAATCGTATATTATAATAAATAATACGTACGCAAAGTAACCTAATACTATGATATATACGTATATTATTATAATATTATACATTTCACGTTGGTCACATCATCGAACACCGTATTTTATAAAATAATATTGCTTTGGAAGGCGCGCGCGTTGTCTATTTAAATTTATAACCGATGATTAATGACCACGTGAAAAACGATTACGTGTAAAACTGAACGAACCACACACATAATATTATCATATTATCTATTATACCAAGTTATAATTTGTATTAATAACCGCGGTTATCGGTGGGTGGGTGGGGGGGAGACGTTATATAACAAACAAATTATTTTCGCGGGATATTTTAATATAAAATCGTTATTTAATAAACGTTTAAATATTATAATATGTACCTATTATTAATTAAAATAAACGTTTTCGGTTTACATAATAATATATCGACAACGATTTTCTTACGAGTACGATAATTTTATTTTTCCGCTTATATACGAAACGAAACGAAACGAAACGAATCCGATCGGATTTTCAATTATTTTTCGTTTATTATTTTATATTATTATTAGTATTTTTAATTCCATCGAGTTTTATGTATTAAACATTCACGAATTAAACTTAGGAACGGTTTCGCGTTTGAAGCATAACAATTCAATCAAAACTAACGTAATAATATTTTTGTAAATATATTACTTACTTACATTGTATATATACATATAATATTATGTTTTTCCAAAACTTTGATTGTAATTTTACGTGGCGTAAGGTCGAAATGAAGCGACTATAGCGTGACTAGTTATAAACCAGCAGACAGTATAAAACTTTAAACGTTTTACGATGGGCATAACGTCATTTAAATTTTAAACGATGATATTGGATTAATCAATCTAAATTTCGCGTGTAAAAAGAAAACGAAACGGCATAAATTTTGCATTCTCTTGATGTAATAATCTTTCAAATTCGACCGTTCAAATCGACGTCGATTTGATAATATTATGTTAATTTGTGATTTGAATATTTCACGGTGTCACGTGTTATTACAAACATTTTAAATTAGAAATCGCAGTATAATAATATTTCTAAAATAGCATTTAATAAAGATCTAATAAAATATTTAGTTTTTAAACCATTAATTACTCGATCAAAAAATAGGTACCCAATCATTTCTGCAATATTTTTTATTTATAATATATAAACTACGATAAGAATTATTACAATTAAATTGTTTTCATATCGTTATATTATTTAAAACGTTACTTGAAAACTACAAAAAAAAATATTTAAAATTCTTCAATTGCTTTGAAATCGTTATGTTATTTTTTAAAACGTTACTTAAAAACTACTAAAAAAAAAATATTTAAAATTCTTTAAAAAAGATGTAGAATATTCGAAACAAAACGTATTATAATATATGCAATTTAAAATATTTTATTTGTGTATAACTTATTTAATTTACTTCTAGAAATGTTTAATTTATTTTTTTTTAAACTTAGTATTTTTAATGAAATGAATATCTTATACTTACTCAAATCTACATATTATATATATATATATATTTTTTTTTACGAAATTTTATTGCGTATAAACTAATAAAAAATAATATAACGTAAACATTTATTTTTGTTTTTGCCGTCGGTACGTTTAGACTTTTCAGTTGTATGGTATCACGGCCATTGTAATATTTTAAAAATTAAACGTGGAATTTTTAGACGGTAAAATGTGTAAAGTAAATTTTAATTTAAAAATGAAGTTTATATACAATGATTCGGTGTTGAGAACGACTTGAAAATACAGAAATTATATGTAAAAAAGTGTTATTTCTATTTAAATAATTCAAATATCCAACACGAAAAAATGTCTATATATAGTTAATAAATAACTCGGTTGTGTTACCGAAATATTTCATTTTTAAAGATTTATATTCATATTTTGTATAATTAAAAGAAAAATTTCCTATACGAATCAATTGTTCAAATTGTAATACTATATTTGTGCATTCATATCAATTTATTGCCAATATACTCTAATAATTCGTTTAGTATAATTATTGATAACAACGAATAATAGAATGATAATGCGAAACAATTGGATTTAGGAATAAAAATATTGATAGAGATATAAAGTGAATGATTCCCATTTCTTAAAAATTAAAGGTATCATTGCATTATCTCGGAGGAATAAAATAATAATAAAAATGGATTTAATATTAAGAACGTGAATTATTTTCTTCTAAGAGAGGGTATTAATAAAATGTATTGTTATTATTATTTTTATTTTTATTTTTTTTTTTTTTAATTACCAGTAGATTAGATTTATGAAAGTAGTTTATTGTAATTTATGACTCATTATTATATTATGTTTATCGTTGATTTTTCTTATCAGTGTAGGTTTAAGTGTAGGTTCTTATAATTTTAATAATACAATTTTGAATTTCAAGAGAATTTTATTTCTTAGTAGATTTTGAACAAATAATACCTATATTACGAGTATAATGTTTCAAATAAAGAACGTAAACTTTATATTATAATCATAGAAATAATTATCAGTTTTCAATTTTCTTAGAAAACATATTAAAAAATGTTAAAAAATTTATATTATAAAAATTGTATTAAATTTTAGTATGAAACACAATTAAATTACTTAATGAATATTTTGTACGAGATATTATATTTGTTTTCAATATAAACATAAAACAGACAACTTATTAATAGAAGTTAGATTGAATATTTTACATTTCATTCAAATAACATCATATTATTATAAAATAATAACTAATATACTATACCTGATACCTGAATACTGGTATATCAATTATTTTGTTGTCGAAATATATAAAATAATTAAGTTTAGTTAATTTAGTATAATTTTATTTTAATCTATTATTAAAACAATAATTATGCAAATTTAATATTTCATTTTCCTTTTTAATAATAATTAATTTAATTATTAATTATAATTTTACAGAGACAAAATTAATCCAAATAATAAATATATGAAACATCAAAAAAATTTATTAAAAAAAAAAAATAACATAATTTTTAAATAATTAAAATTCTTGTCTTATATTTCATAAACGCGTTTTGTATAATTTAAAATTAAATTCAATCTAAATATTTAGTTAGCTTTAAAATCGTATAAATTTCATAATTATTAAAAACAATAATTGTACAGAAATTATTATATCGATATATTAAAAAGCAAGTGAAGGGATAAGGATAGTGTTGAATTTTGATTAAAATTTGAATGCAATGATAAATCATTACATTCGGAAATACGATTTTGAGCCAAATTTATCAGATAATATATAATATATTGAATCAATTATAAATAAATAAATCTCCTAAATTAGTCATCTAAAATTCTAAATACTTAAATCTAACAGTACTTCGCTTAGAATCGTTTTTTCGAATGTAATGATTTATCAATGCATTCAAATTGTAATTAGTATTTAATACTATCCTCTTTACTTCCACACCTGTGTACCTTCCCTTGCTTTTGTATACAATTATACTTTAAACATCTACAAAAAAAAAAAAATCGTAAATGTAATTTTCACAATTAATTGGAACTTAGTTAAGTAAAATGTATTTGAGCTTTAATAAAATTTTCAACACTTCTTGTCAATTTTATTTAACATTTTTGTAAAATATTGAAATATAATAAGAAGAATCCATATAAATTTTTTAAATATTGATTTTACTAAAATTTCAATTTAAAACACATATAAAAAAAAATTGAGACGTTAAATTTTTCTAATATTCAGGAACTACGTAAATCAATAATAGTATATGTGAAGTATACTTCAGTAAAATTATCAAACCTTAAAACGCAAAATTGCTAATTTTATCAAATATTATATAGATAAAAACGAGATTTTTTTGGAAATATTCGAAATTGTATATTTTGTAGAAAAATTAACGTAACGGTTCCAGATTTTATCACATGTAATATTATGTAGTTTATATATGAATACATAATAAAATTTTCAAGTCTTTAAACTTTAAAATTGCCCGAGTTATTGTGAATTATTGAAATGAAATTTGTCGAAATTTCAGTTGTGATAGATGCCGGTTTTTCATCATTTTTTGATCGTTTTTGCTATCGCATAGGGTCAATTTTGATAAATTCGAAAAATTGACCTAAATAAAGTACCAACTCATCCACTTTCCAACCGGAAACGTATTATGCAATTGATATGAATATCGGAGCATTATTTCGGGTAGAAAAAGTGTCAATAAAATAAAAAAAAGTGACACATCATTGGATAACCAATCAATTTTTTCGCTTCGCTTAAAATCTAAAATTAGTTTATTAAGTTGAAAATTATTATTATTTTTTTAAAATATCATTTATTATGTATATATAATTATTAATTTGGATAATTTTCTTGAAATTTTTTATATAAATACTACAATACTTTTATATTATTGTACTTCGTATATGAAAGTTATTATACAATATTAATAAGTATAATTTATTCTTATATTAATGTGTATAAATTTAAGTACACATAACAGAAAAGAAAAACCACGTATAGGTTTTCAAATATAATGTTGAATATTTTTTTTTTCTCCGAGCATTCGTAAAACTTTTATTTAATAATGTTTATCGAATTAACTTATTTGGAAAAATTACTTCCAAACTTATAATGAGCGACCCTTCAAATATTATAAGTTATCAAATATCTATGTTATCTATATATATATAATTATATAAGTCTATCATTATTTATGTCACATAAGTACATTGGGGAATAGATCCATCTGGCTTTTTTTTTTTTATTAAAATATTTTAATTGATAGCATTATCAACATTAACGCTGCTCTCCCCTATCGAAGCAATGAAATGTTTTCCAAAGCCAATTCCCCCTTAATAAAATTTTAAATAATTTAAATAATCTTTATGCCATAACGAGCAGTTATATATAACGTTATGGACAGGCCTGTCCTCAACTATATTTAGATAATAATATGTTTCTATTTTTTAATAATTCTTATATTTTATTAAACAAAATTTCCTAATGGCGACACGTATTTTTTTTTAAAAAAAATTTTGATCCTTAAAAATTACAATATCGTACGAATTTCGATGTGCAATAATATTTTATGGTATAAGACACGTTTAAAGAAATATCGTGATATGTATTAAAGCCTACAGAAATAATGTTATAAGTGGAGGACCGCAAATATATTATTTACCCAAACATTATGTTATTATAGTCAATAGTTGTGTTCATAACAATTCCTGCTGCTGCATTGTTCTGTTTTAATATTTACTTTATCTGTACATTAGAATATACGAGCCTGTGAATTGAAGTATTATTCTCAGTAAATATAAATTCACATACCGGCAGAAATTTGTATTAAGTAACTTTATTTAATTAGATATAATATTAATTCATTCCATCATCACGTCGGGTTAGGGGTTAGTTTTATAAACAAATAGCTATATTAATTATTTTTATGTATTCGAATAACGTTTAATTTGTAAAAAAATGTTTGAGCTACAATATTGTTATCAGTATAGATTATGACGTATTCCACGAATTTGTCCATCTCGTAAAGGAACGAAAAATGTGTTTATGCGAATTTTAATAATTCGTCTGGAGTAATATTCACGTTTAATATCAAAAAATATTGTTTACAAAAATACCGCGACGTATGTCGTCTTCTTGCAGTGGCCGTACTTAGACAGTTATTATAGAGGTGGCGAAAAATTTTTTAAACCCATTTGTTAGGTTAGGTACAGTTTCACTCATAAAATATATAAAATAGATAACAAAAATGTTATGTACGTATAATATTAATTTTATTTTATGTAAAAATTTTCTTCGTATCTTATGATAAAGACGTAGAAGTTAAATTATAAATTAAGTGCCCCCATCGCCCCCCCCACAAGTATGCCAATGGCTTCTCGAACGAATTACGTACCTTATATGAGATAATTTATATAAAAAAAAAAAGAAATAAAAAACACTTCTTGATAATACTATCATAATTTAACGATACGAGTTTAAAAAAAAAATGATCAACGACGAGAATTTTATTTAGCTCATATTAAAATTTAATATTTTGTCAATGCCATATATACGAGTATATTATAATATTTGATCGCGATTTTATTCGTATTGTTTTATGTGTCGTTCCAGAACCGGTAAAATTTTATTTTATTATAATAAAAAATACAAAAAACTCTTTTATTATATTCGTGTTTATTATTTAATATGGGACTTATCATCTGTTGTACGATACATTGTTTATTATTTTTCGAGTATGCGAATATTAGGCGAAATGATTTCCGTATACGCGGGCGGTAAAATTTCGAAATGTCACACTAACATTTTAATATCCTCCGGTGATACGGCGAGAAAAATATTTTACAATTTTACAATTCGTTTTACACGCGCAATATATAAATAAAATATTTATAATATATAAAAAAAAGAAGAAAAAACAATTTAATTTAAAACGTAAACGAAACGCTGCAAATTTATATTATAACGGACGCGCAATTCATTTTGCACGTAAAATTGTTATTAAATTCATTAAATTTTGGGCGTTGAATATAATCATAATTATGTTATTCTTCTTCGCGTCTTCAGTCGTTTGACGTTTGACTACAAGTTATCTGCGTCCTATATGATACGTATAAGTATAGGGGAGAGTGTGATAAGTTGACGAATTGATTATATTTCGGTCAAATGATGATATAATATCAATATTAGTAACCAATTACATACTTGATGTTATGAACAACTTATTTCTCGATACCGAGGTTATTCTGATAATAATTTAAAATGTTATCAACGTTTCTTTTCCAAACCACGTTTTTATAACATTTTTTTATTCGTTTGGTGTAAGGATTTCAGAAGATTCGTAAGTACCATTGCTAAATTAAATTTTAAAATTTATACTTTAGAAACTACATGTTATTAGCTATATTTTGAATATATTTGAGATAATGAAGAACAACCGAATGTCCTGAAACGTTTAAAAACATTCAAAAACTATTTGTGGATTGTGGGGCAAGATGACATGGGTAAGTTGACGAACGGTCGGTTAGGTTAAGTTAGGTATATTATATTCTATAATGTTTTATTAAGTTACTAATTTTGTATTTTTAAATAAAAGTCATTAAACTATTTGAATTTGTTTGATCATTTTTATTACTTTGTGAATTTGAACTTTAATTGTGCATGCAATTTGTATGAAACATTTTAATAAAATAAAATTAATTAATTAATTCTCCTTAAATAATTATTTCATTAAAAATAATAATAATCATTAATTTACTTTGACTAATTTATAATATGTAATATAATTATAGATTAAATGTGCTTAATATTTATTCTATTTTTAATTGATTTTATCAATGTAATAATAAACAATAGTCAACTTACCCCAGGTATGGGGTAAGATGACGAATTTAGAATTTTTTTTTGAAAAATTTATAAGTGTTAAAGCTTTTAATATTAAGGCTTGAAATTATTACAGGTTATTCTTCATATTTAAAACAATGCTTGAAAAAAATTTCAAGAGATTTTGTTTATTATTTCATAATGTAAATATCATTCAATCCTTAGGTTCGTCAACTTACCACACTCTCCCCTACATAATTTATCTACTGAACCTTCCGTTCGAAGCCGACGATTATTATGACGCCGGTCAATTTAGCGCCATCGATGGGTTATACGGAAAACTAGAAAATGACGTTTTCTGCACAGGTTAGGTTAGGTTGGGTAAGGTTAGGTTAGGTAAGGCCGAGACTTGTAAAACCGCCATGGTAATATCCAGACTATTAGGTATATATAACAAGTCAAATTCACGCAATTAAATGCATTTCGTAGCGTATTAAGTGTTAAATGTGACATGAAGTTGTAATATGCTTATTATAAAATTATTTATTTAATTTCTATATGAATATAAAACAAAATTAAAATATTAAATTTTATTTAAATTTTAATTATTTTATAATAATATAAGATCAGTATCGTATAGTAATTGCACGATCATAATGCAATAATTATTATAGTACCTATAAAATATTTATAGCAAATTTTGCTTTTCTTTTAATTTAATTTTAAATCAAAGTTAGAAGTCGGAAAATAACAATTTGATATACACATATGTCATATATGTTATATATTATAACTGAAACAATAATATATTACGATGATGTGCACTCGAAAACGATGTCTTAGTATTTTAATGAAGAATTATGAATTGTCATATTAAACAAAACTTTATGAGTTGTGAGAACTTTGCCCGCGAAACAAAATGTTACAGCGATATATGATTATAATATAAGTACCTATATATGCATAATAATTATATTAGGATATATTATTATTATAATAATAATTATAAACGTTGAAATATTTTTAAACCGTATATTATTTGTTTTCTATAATATTTAAGATTTTCCAATAATAAGACGTCTCGGAAAATAATAATAATAATGATAATGATAATAATAATAATAATAATAATAATGATAATGATAATATTACTACCTATATAAATTCACACGACTGCGTGTGTAATATTATATATATAAACACGTAATTCGCGCGTGTGTGATTAACGACTCGTTTTAACGTATATAATAATTTACTATATATATTTATATTTATTACTTTATAGTTGTGAACTTGGAATTAAAGTTTCAGCTTGATAACAATTTAACGAATAAACCGTGAAAGCGTATATAGGTAGTATGATAATACGAATTGTGAGCGTTAATAAAAATTCGTTTTTCGTATATAGAACGCGAACGTCATCGCATATAAATATTATCTTCGTATATTGAATATATATATCTACTTCTTATTTATTCTGATTCCACTCGTTATCACGACCGCTGTTTATAATTTCTGTCCAAGTGATAAGAATAAATTTATAAATTAAATTTTTTACGACGCGTGTCTTTATTTAAAAATAGCAAGTACATAAATCGCCTCGAATCCTCGTCGGAACGATAATAATAATTTTTTTAACTAGCCGTTTTAAATTTTCCCTCGCAAAATTTTACTATAGATATTATTTTTAATAAATAATAACAATAATAATACGAAGTTTAAAATTCGAGGTAAAAAAAAAAAAAAACGCATTGCTATAGGTTTTACTCGAGATTCACTACGATTCGTAGTAAGAGTTTAAGGTTAAATTTGTTGCTATCACTATCGGTTTTTTTTTTTTTTACACACGACGATTTATCGTTGATTTCAAAGCTAAACATACACCGTCAGACGGCCAAGGGGACGAAACATTAACTTCCGCCACCAGAATCCGGTCGGCTTTTTGACGGTAAATAATACACACGTTTTTACTTGGCATATGAATAATTGGAATTATAAACCATAAATTTATAGAGATATAAGTATGCGGTTAACAAACTTTGTTTTACATTTTTGAATTACCTATACATATCGGGTCATAACCGTGATAAGAATGTTTTCGTAATATCGTGATTACAATAATCTTGTTTAGGACTCAGAATATTATTATTATTTTATTAATATTATAATTATATTAGATGTATTCGCGGTTTAGGTTTGTAATCGACGTTTAGGTGTTGAGGCGAACAATTATGACAATTTCATGTCAATTTTTGTTCGTATCAACCGTATTATTATATAAAATGTATTTTATTTTAATTTCGTATGTACCTATACAAATTTAATACGAACGTTGATTTATTTCGTAAAATTCGTAAAAATAGTAACGATAAAAATCAATAAATGTAATGAAATGAAACTATATAATAATAATATTCTGTGAAACGAGCGAAAAAAATGCAGAGTAAACAATATATCTCATACCTATATACACAAGAATTTATAAGGTCTCCACTTTTTGTCAGATTTCAAAATAATTATTTGAGTTTAAATTTCTTTTTTTATTATTATTAATTTCGAATTTTCACTGGTAAAGTTCAACTAAAGTCCACGAACTAAGTATAGTCGCAGAATTCCAGTCTCGATTCGACGGACCTCCGAAAAAACACGAATTTATTCTCATAATGACGTCAAAATAAATCGCGCGAAACCTTCTGGTTTTATAGTTATGATTATAGGGTTAGGATGTTTATGATTTTTTCATATTTTTTTCTTTTGCTCGTGCACGTTGCAGACCAAATTATAAATTCGATTTGTATGATGTAGATGTAGCTACATTAAATTTTATATCGCATATTTTACCATATTTTCAGATATTTTGCTTATATAAGTGCATATTTTAATAATAATTCTGTTTTAAGTACTTATTTTATGATTTTTTAGAACAAAAATACAAAATATAATTTTATATATCAAAATGAATACAGTAAATCCTGTAGGTATTTATGATATACAAAATTGAAAATCTAAAAAAAATTCTTACCATTCAACTCAATTCAGAAAGTACCTGTATGTAAAAATAATATTCAAAGAAATATCAAAAATCTATTCTTATTTTTATTTATAAAATTAATTTGTATTTATATTATATTTTAATGTTATTTAATTTTACAAACAATAATATAAAACTAAATTTTTTTCAAAATATACTTTAAAATTTGTTTAATACATACATTATAAGTTATACTCGTATAATTAATATTTAAATGGCATTTTTTGATATTTTTAGGGCATATTTCCATGCATTTTTTGATATTTTTAAGGCATATTTGCGTGCATTTTTTTAGTTTTAAGGTCACTAACATCCTAACCCTATAGTTATGATTTTTTCAAACTTATATCATACTTACATTTTTACACGTGTACAAATTTTACCGCGATTTCTCTACATATTATTAGAAACTAAATTTTCTTTCTTATACCTATCGTAATAATAATTATTAACAAACACAAAACGATCCCAGCATAAAAAATCAATTCGATATTTTTACCACAATTTACGACGGGCGTGTGCAATTACGATTTACAAAATGTATACATAATATAGGTAGTCAATATGATGTGTATTTCATTTTACTCTGTTTAAACCAGTTAAATCCGTTAAGAGGATGCTATATATTATACCATCATTACCTATATTCCAATGTAAAAACGTGTTCGTGAAAAACAGTAAAAAAATATATACTTTAATGTAATTTTAGAGATAAAATACTAATTATAAAAAAGATAGAGGACAGCATTTCCGAGGGAAACTCGTATGCGTTTTTCGAAAAATTTATCTAACAAATAGTTTACAGAGATTTAAAAATTGATAATATTACAATTATATACGTATTATGTTTGAACTTTTAAACAGATCGAGTTTTGTATTATATTAAACGATTGTGTAATTTTTAGGTTTTATTTTTAATTACTCGTGACTTTTAACGGCGTTATCTTGCTGCGGACGTTCATCCGGAAATGAGTTCGTGTTGTTGACGCGTGTTTGTATGATATTAAATCAATAATAATATAATACATTTAATATACTTGAAGTCGAACAGTCGCGCGTATCGAGCAAACGGCGTACAATAAAATAGTCTTCGGGTCATGATATTATTGTTATTATATTCCCAGGAAATATGAAAATTATTTGAAAATACTTCAAAAATACGAGGCCGCGACCGGTTATATATTATATAATAATATATTATATATAGGTACTCGTGTGTCGTGCTTAACAGTAACTTGTACAATTTCATGGTTAATTTATAACGATGTGCGGGTTCTTTATTTTTTTTTTTTTCTTTTATGCCTCCAGACACTTCTGGGGTATAGCGAAACGTGTGCGGTTCGATTGCCAAGAATACAGGAAATGCTTTCGGTAGAAAATTGGATTTAGTAGGTACATTATTTAGGTCATTTTTATTTTTTTTTTTAATTTCCAAATGGTTTTCTTACAAAAAAAAAAAAAAATAATAGAAAAAAACGATATGGACGCAATGACGGTAAAACGGTGAAAATTAGCGGAAACTCGGCTAGTTTCGTCATAACTTAATAGAAATTCAACGGTATACTATACACACAAAAAACTAAATAGACAGTACTAGGAACTGTACTGGATAATATTGAGATTGACGCTCAAACACGCGATGAAATAATTATGAAAATATTACGTTTTGATTTTTAGATTCTGAACGAAGCGAAGAATGTATTGGTTTTACAATGATGTGTGATTTTTTTTTTTTTTTTTATTATTTATTCTGTGGACACTTTTAATACAAGAAATAATGCTCCGATTTTCACGAATAGGGGGTATGTTTCCGATAGCAAAGTGGATCTAGTTGGTACTATATTTAGGTCGTTTTTCCAATTTCTCAAAATTGACCCTAAGCGGTAGAAAAAACGGCGAAAAAATGACGGAAAAACGGCATTTTTCGCGAAAAATGAAATTTCGACCAATTCGATTTAAATATTTCACGATAACTCAGGCAATTTTAAAGATAGAGACTTGAAATCCCTATGTGTCAATACATTTTAATCGCTTTACCATAATTTATTATTATGTCATCCGAATCGATTTTCACCGATCGCCACGAGATTTGCTATCGTTCCGTTGGAATGTCCTAAAAATTCCCCTAAATCTACGGCGTACAACGTAGGTACAAATTCGTATTTCTAAGTATGAATCCAGTTTTGTTTTTTTCCCGCCCGAAAATTATAAAATGACGTAATATAATTTCGAATAAATCATAAAACCCAAAAACACGCAAGATCCTATCGGTTTACGATGGAATTAAATTCTCGAAAAATCCGCGGTGAAAACTCCCAATTGTTTCCTATAAAAGGTACGAGCGCCTTAGGTGTTATAATATTTAAATTCGATTTTATACGTTTTATGGATTCGCATTATGCGATTTAATCCCGGTAACACGCAAATAACAGTAATACACTTAATAATAATAATAATAATAATAATAATAATAATAATAATAATAATAATAATAATAATAATAATAATAATAATATTTTATTTTGTGTCGCGAGTCTCGTATTTATTATTTCGATTAAAATAACCACTGGCGGTATTGTGCAACGGGTACAAAGAGAAAGAGTTGTTTGGCCAGAGATCGCGTGCCTGCCGCCGCGGGGGTGTTCGCGCAGCCGTTAAATTTTCCCCGCGGTCGAGCGATAATTACTGTCGGCGCGCACACCGAGGAGTATCACAGTTGGTGGCGTAATGCCGCTACTATAATAATAATAATAATAATAATAATAATAATAATAATAATAATAAT
>JAIUCT010000012.1:5863953-5880788 GCA_021307375.1 Tetraneura akinire | reverse complement strand
TAATAATAATAATAACAATAATAATAATAATAATAATAATAATTATAATATATAAAAATTTTTAATGTTTTCGTTTTTTTAAAAACGAAAATTTTATTTTTGAATGTTCGCACACTCTCGACTGTTTTGGATTTACTGTTTTGGCGTTTTCAAATTGAAAACTTTTTATTACCTAGGTATATAATATAAAGGATTTACTCTTCTTCACATGAAGAAAACGGTAAGACGCACATTTTTTCTTTTATTATATAACGATATGAAATCACGCCGACACTATTTTTTTTTTTTTATTATATACAGTTCGGTCGAGTATAATGCGAGTGTGTAATCACAGTTTTAAATTAACATCAGCCGTAGGTACTTGAAAAAGTCGCCAGTGATTTTATGTACCTATTATATGTATTAAAATAACGCGTAATTTATAACGCTATCAAATCGATATAAATGTTTAAAACTATTTATCGTGTAGGTATACCTCCTGCTCATATCTACTGTTTTTATCGCGCTACTTTTACTCGTTCACGTTTTAACGGTCGTATAATAAGAGTAATTTTTATGTTCGACTACTTATATACCAGCAGTGTATCGTCTTTTCATTTACCCCTGTGTAATAAACGAAATCGTTTTGTCGCTCGCTAATTTAAAGTGCGTACATAACAATATAATATGTGTATATACGCATCCCGGTAGTTCAACCAGTGCCGTTCTTCCGTCTAGGCAACCTATAGGTTAAGTAAGGTAGCTGCCTAGGGGCCCTTGTCTTTTTGGGGCCTTTTTCAGCTCTTAAAAGAATTAAATTTATTTGAGATCTAATACAGAAGATAAGTCTCTTTAATTGTTAATTGACTTTTTAGTTGCTGCCTTGGGGCCCTGAGACTTTAAGTTCGGCCCTGAGTACAAAAGTACAGTTCGATTTTAAAACGAAATTTACCATATTATAATAAACACGCGTTTGGTTTCGTTTTCTATTCCAATAGTTAATCGACGACTTTGTACGAGAAGAAAACGATAAGAAGAAAAAAATTCAACTAAAGTAATTGATTAGAAAAAAAAAACAAATGTTTCGATTTATCGACGTTTAGATAAAAACAAATTTCATAATATCCGAACACTATCGTATATCCATGTTATCTATATAAACGTTTATTTTGATATAGCGGTCAAAAAATTTAAATATTATATAATATTTTTGTAAAAAATTTGAAATTTAATAACGAGAGAAAGAATTAGGCTTAAGTATAGAAATATAGAAATCTTTTCGTAGAATTAAGTTTGAATCGTTCGTATGTATTATTATTTTATATAATTGTAATTTAGTTTTTTGATTTTTGTCACGCTATGGCCCCCCACATAATATTTTAACTCGTGTGAAAACATTAGCTCGTGCATTTTACTGTGTAGTAAATATAAGAATAATAATATTTAAGTCATGCGAAAACACTGTTTAACGCGCACATAATTATTGCCTATACAAAACGCCTCCATAAAAATATTACTTCCGATACGCATAATATTAATAATAATATTAAAAAATAAAAAAAAAATTGAAGTTTAAAAATTTACAATACGATGTTAACATGTATTGGATAAATTAAAAATTGAATAGAATGAAAAAATTTATAGGTTTAAGAGAGTTTATAATTTTATAATTTTTTTTTTCAATTATAATATAATACTTAATATAATTATATTAAATGTTAATAATTAATATTTTTAAATTTAAAATAATTTTTAATATTTTTTTTTTTTAAATATTTTATATTATTTATTTCGATATAACATCGTTTTATTATCAAAATTTTAGACACTCTTGATGAGTTCAATACTATTAAATTGCATCGTTTCGTCGTGTGAATTCGATGTTGTATGGGTTATCAGTTTACATCCGGTATAATGGCATAGGTTTAATGTCACGTATAAATACTATGAATAGTATTAAAATACGCCCATACAAATATTTGTTTTCTGTTCGGAACGTCTTAAATTATGTTATTTATTATTATAAAATATGAAAATTTATTCATTTTTTTACATAATAAAATCATTACGTAAACTGTAAATAAAAAGAAAAATTCCGTTGCGAGTAGTAAAAAATAAATATTTATACCAAATTTATGATCTTAAAATGAATATTTATAATTGTACTTATTATGTATATGCTATACGTTTAAGAGTATTGTATAATGTCAAAAATATCAAAATCTACAAAAATTCATTTTAATAAAAATTTGAATATTATTATAAAATAAAAGGTTAATCATTCGATTAATAATAACTGTACGAACTAAAATAACTGTTTTTTTTTTTTTTTTTTTATATATATATATGAATTATAGTATTATATACAATATACATATATATAGCTTAACCTCAAATGTCATAACAAAATCCTTTTATCTGGGTACCTAAAATACGTTTATTTCAAATTTAAGTCCTAAATTGAAATTTATGGACTAGTTCTTGCGTACCTAACCCACCTAAAAGTTCACCTATAAATATCACACAAATGTATTTGTAAGATAAATAAATTAAATTCTACGTATAAATGGAAAAAAAATAAAACAATAATTTTCACGTTTACACTAATGGATAGGTTTGAAATTTATGTATAAATTTAAATAGATTTGTTTCAGCATAACACGTAGGTAGGTATATGCTAAATGAATAATTACGTAATCCATGTGGATTATTAATGAAATATTCTACGTTTCAACGAATTATTTTATTAATTTATTATTGCAATAAATAATATTATAATACGAGGTAAATAGTAGTAAATAGAAAAAAAAATTAGTATTCCATAAATTTGAATATATTTCGTAGGTACATTTGAAAAATTTCTGAAATGACTCACATACGTATAAGATAAGCCTATAAAGTAAAAACAAAATCGTTCATTTTAATATCTCCACGATGTTTTGTATACATTATATGTTTAAAATTAAAAACAGGCATTTATTATAATTTCTTTTTTTTTTTTGTTCGGAATATAAAACAATTCGAAATTGACTAATAGAAGTTCTGTTAATTATTATTATTTATTTTTTTTAAATATCAATCTTGAAATTGACTAATATTTTTAACATAACATAATTTAGTCATTTTTCACAGTGCTCTAAGTTCACTATATGATCTATGCACGTTATTTTATAAATATTTAAGTATACCGCTAGTCGAAGGAAGTAATGCGAAGGCGCGGTTTCCCTCCGGGTCGTTGGTTCAAACTTGAAAAAAAAAGTATACCGCTAGTTACCAAAAAAAAATAGCAAACAATAATTTAAAAGATTTATAACAATTTTAATAATTTAAGTATTGTTAAATCATCAAAGTCCTTATAATGAATATATACGGAACGAAAATCGTGTCGCTATTATTTTAATAATAATTTATTATATGCAAAAAATTAGAAATATAACAATATTATGAAAAATGTATCATCTGTTAATTTTAACGTTTATAATTAAAATCTTTTTTTTTTTTTTTTTGTTAGGCGTCTCTATGTTACCGAGATTATAAAACGAAATTATTCAAATAGCGCATAGTACGTAATAAGTATATAACATCGTATTATATTTTCATGTATATTACACGTAGTGTTATACAAAATTCATAAACGAAACATTTTAAATTAAATAATCAAAACCAAAAGTTTAGATTTTCGCTGAATTTTACTACGTATACGTAAACCGATCTCATAATCTCGTACTCACAACATTATAATAATATATAGGGCGGATATAAGAGAAAGAGAGTATAATAATTAGTTTTTTTTTTTTTTTTTTTATTTAAACTGGATGCCGGTGAAAAATAATTACTTTTAAGAGCTCAACACTCTTCTGGTCGGATCGTTTGTTACTATATTATAATAATATAAAGTTTCAAGGAACATCTGTCATTGACGTATACTTGGGTTTAGGTATAGTACAGGGAGGGGGCGAAGTCTCGACCAGATACTTTGAGAGCTTATACACGAGTCATTAAACGCGATGATTACTATGAATTTTTAAATACGAATCATTCATAAATCATAATTTCGAACAAAACTCTCTTTTTAAGTCAAGTCTGAACATCGCGTTATAATATAGATAAATAGCAGCGCCAAGTTTGTGTTTGAAACGGTTAGGTTACGAGGATATTAAACTATATTATTATAATATGGGTATCGCCGTTAAAACGTATAGGTACGAAATATTATTATCATCATTATTATCTGGTTCGTTTACTATAACACAATGCGTAATTAATCAAAACATGATATTGACAGATTTTGGATGATTACGATTATTATATGTAAACAGGAAAAGCTCATTTATTATGTACTATTTACACGCGTAGGTGTACATATAATAATAATAATAATAATAATAATAATAATAATCATAATCATAATAATATATCAGGTTGTAAGTTTTCAACGAATGATGTTATTATCATATTACCTACTTGAATTAAATCTACTATTAGTAGTATTACCATTAGTGGTTACTGGTTAACGTTATGTTTAACTTTACAAGAAATTCCTAATAATTATTGTCTTAACAATAATAACATATTTATGACATAATAATTGTACCTATTATTATAATAATAATATTAATTACTAATATTTATTATTTTCGAAAGAGATTTTATACTATAATAATGTGTACCTGTGCTAATTAATTTTTTAATTCACACGTAAAATGTTAATTTTAAACGCGTGCCATCATGTTTTTCTTAAAAAAAAATTATAAATAAAACTTCAATTAATTTTATACAAATTAAAAAAAAATTGTAACTATGAAAATATACGTATTCATATATATCATCTTTATTGTACATTAAAAAAAAAAAAAAAAATGATTTTTTGGATCATTTTTTCATAAAATATTTTGCAAATTCGCAATCGAATCAATGATTTTTTATTTTTTTTCAATATATAAAAATTAAACTTTACGAGTTAATATTATCTTATAACCAAGGTATAGGTACTTATAGCTTATTCTAAGGTGACTGATTTTACGACGAAAAATATCTAATTTTTTTTTTTTGTGTCGATCTATCATTTTAATATGAGACGATACAGTCATTCTTTAAAATTAATATGTTTACATTGAATTATTGAAATAAGACGATACGATAATGTTACTACACTATTTTTTTATACTTATTACAGTCGCTCCGGAACGACCGAGGATTTATTTCGCGTATGGAAACGATCCACGAGGAGAAAGTCTTGGAAATTATCAAAAAGATTCGGGAAACATGTTTGTTGTTGACGAGGGCACTCAAGCCATCACGTTGGTGTGTCACGTTATTGGAGGTAATAATAATAATAATAATAATAATAATAATAAAAATAATAATAATGATAATAATAATAATAATAATAATAATAATAAAAATATTGTAGGTATTTTAATTTTAATTAATTCAGGTAGGTAAATATTGTTGATTTATGAATAGAAACAACAATATGCACGTTGTTCGATATTAAGACTATATAAATAAGTAGGTACATATAATATAAATTAGATATTTTATTTTCTAATTAATTAGACAAAACGCGACTATATTATAAGATAAAAAAATGGTATAGTTGAAAAATGTTATAAATCATATAATAATAATAAAATATAAAACAGTTAAAAAAAATAAAAAAATAATAATAATAAATATGTCCTGAACTATTAATTCTATACCTGGAATTTTATACCTATACTATATAATAATACTGTTAAAAATATTATTTTATATTTCCAAACTAACAAAACGGACGATTAACATTTTAGTGATGTACGTATATAAGTAACATAAAAAAATATTACATTAATTTTAATAAGCAATAAAAGATGCGTTTTTTTTTTAATAGATACCAAACCTAACCAATACACCTAACGGGAATCGTAGGTAAAAAAAAAAAAAAAGAATTATTTAATTATTATGATCCGACTATTTATAAAAGAAACAAACGATGAACGTTTACCTATAGTGGAATTTGTATAACGCAGACGGAAATTAATTTTTAACGGACTCGAATGATATTTAAATCTCCTCGCATGCGCGTGTTTAACTTTATACGTTTATACGTTTATTGTTTTATGTTTAATAAAAGTCACAGTGACACGTTCAAAATAATTTTGTATTATTAAATTTTCCGAAACAATGAAAATACATTTCTCTCTCTCTCTCTCTCTCTCATTCTTTTGCTCTTACTTTCTCTTTATTTGTATATTTATGATATAATAACCTTCGTTATTGTACGACTACAAAACGACTTATCCTAGTCGCATGCGACTTATAAATAGCGTAGAAATTACTCTGGCGACAATTAATAATTATTATAATTAGTAAAAAATTAATATGTAAATAATTATAAAAAAAAAAAATAATAAAATAATGATAAGTTATCAATTATTTGAGTCATATTACAGGATAGAAGATTTGTACGAGTCTGATCCACTTATATAAGTTAAATCATACGTATCGTATTTTGTTCTTCTTACAATAATAATTATATTATTTGTGACTCGTTTTCTTGACATTTAAAAAAAAATAGATTTATTCCTATAAATTTGGTATGTTATTTCGCGTGCATTATTATTATTATTATTATGAACCGGTTTAACGTATCAAATACTAATTTTTAGTTTTAGCACTGTGCGTGTACACATACATTTCTTAAGTTAAGTATCTTTAAAATAATATTTATACACGATCACGACCATCGGGAAAATATTATGCAAAATAATAATCCATCTGTTAACATGGTAATACATTGGTTGATACCACGCGATAAAACCGGTAAACACTTTTTTTTTTTATATATATAATCGTTTGCGTGTATGGATCTTAATGGACCCGGAGTGTTTTTATGACGACCAGAAAAAAAAAACATTTCATAATAATTATTAATACAACATATTATCATATTATTGAATAACAATAAAATACACGTGGTTATGACGAAAAATCATCAAATGGTCACGGCGATTTCTGGAACATAAATCGTCATTTCGTATGGAATACATATCGACTTTTATATACGAATAATAACGGTTAAAATAGAAATAAATTATTTAACGTAATAATAATTTATGGACGCGTAACTCATCGTAACAACACGCGTATAGAAATATGGCCGACTTGTAAACGTATAAATACGAGTACCATCATGAGTAATTTTGACAATAATTCGTTCAATTACATTAACGAGTACCTAATGCATTAAACCATTAAATGTATAATATATGTATAAAATTCTGATACGAGAAATAAAAATGTTAATTATCACACATTCTGTTGAATAAAACTCGTAATAATAATAATAATAATAATAATAATAATAATAATAATAATAATAATGTAATATTATTAACTGATCATAATTACGTTACAAATTGTGTCAATTATTTAATTTAAATTTTTGATATGTTATATAATTTTTTTTTTTTTTTTGCGGAAACTTTAACGCATTTTAACCGTCAAAGCAAACATACAATTTCGTGTAGGTAAAATGTATAATCGTATAGGATGAATAAATAAATTTCATTTTTTTTTTCTACAATATTTGTGATACAAAATAGTAAAATACGTGATACTCATTTGTAACAATTAAAAAAAAAAAAAAAAAATTCAAATATAATATCTCAAATATTATAAGAACGATATGATATTAAATTCAAAAATGAAAAAGAAACGATAAATATAACATTGGTTTTACAACTGTATACTTTATTTATTATCGTTTTGTATACGAAAACTTAACGCGACTTCAAATTTGTTAACTTTCAGACCATAAAATCAAAAACTGCAAATTTTATTAAACATTATAAACCTACATAAAAACGAGAATTTAACGAAATATTCAAAGTCTTATATTTTGAAGAAAAATTAACGTAACGGTTCCAAAATTTTACCGCATATATATAGTGCCTATGTGAGCATCCAATAAAAATTTTCAAGTCTCTACCTTTAAAATTGCCCGAGTTATCGTGAAATATTGGAATCGAATTCGTCGAAATTTCAGTTTTCGTCATATTTTCGTCGTTTTATTTTCTACCGCATAGGGTCAATTTTGAGAATTTCGAAAAATGACCTGAATAAAGTACCAACTACGTCCACTTTCGAACAGGAAACATATATTATGATATTCGTGAAAATCGGAGTATTATCGCTTCGCTCAGAATCTAAAAAAAAATTCAAAGATAATATCACAAATATTATATAAGAGCAATATATGATGTTAAATTCAAAAATGAAAAAGAAACGATAAATATAACATATTGGTTTTACAACGGTATACCTACTTAATTTATTCGTTTTGTATATACGATAAAATTAAACGAGACTTGAAATTTGTTAATTTCGTCGAAAATATTAATTTTTTTTTTTTAATTTAAAAAAAAAACTTTCAATATTAATCCGTCGTAATAACCTATAAAAAAAAAAAGTCAATATTATAAAAAAAAATAGCGTCTGTTATTTCGTAAGTCCGTTTCGAATAATAACGTCGTATACTAAAACTGCATATAATAATACTTATTACGTAATAATATAAAGTAGTTTATTAAATTATTATTTAGTCTGGTTACATAATGAGCAACGTTAATCTTCTTGAAACTTTTCTTCGTCGAATTAAAAATATGCTCCAACTCTGTTGTCATTGCACTCGTTTATTATACACCCGAATCGTAATTGAATGCATAATGTTAAATCCGTTTAATAATTTACTAATTGAAAGCTTGGTACGCCGCAGATTGTTTTCAGCTCGTTCCGATTTCCATCACAAACGTCTCGAGGTTAAACGTTTACATTTCACCTTTTGTATATTATAATATGTAAATTTACGCGTCATTTCATACAACGCGGTTATATTAATTTAAAATTTAATAAAAAATATTAAACCGATTATTTGTAAAATATTACTATTTAAGTCGTATAAACGCGTTAATTATTTTATTCTAATATTTATATTTGTATTTTTTTTTTTCATAGTTTACGGGGGTGAATTTATTCGAAATATTATAAAACCAAAACGTAAAATTTTACCGATTCGTATAATATTGTTCGAATTTCAACAAAATTACAAATAAAATATATTTTTTTATGTATCGACTAGAAAAAAAAATTTTAAGAAATAAATTATACTCTATTTTCATACCTCGATTATTATTATAGTATTAAATTTCAAATAATAATAACTATGTTTCTCAAATTTTCGGTTGTGTACCATACGACAAACGCCCTTTTAAAAGTATACAAAAGAAAAAGAAAAAAGGAGATCTCAGAAAAAAACTTAAAATAAATAATACATAATATGAAATTAATATAAAATCATACATGTAAGATCAATGAACAATTTTCGTGAGACGAGCCGTTCATTTTGAATAAGGAAGGAAAAACGAAACAAATATAATTTTTAACCGCACTTTTTCAGGTTGGCCACGACCGCGGTTGACGTGGTACCACGAAAACGCGGTACTGGACTCCACCTACGACTTGGTCGACGACGGAAATCGTAAACGACCGAACGGCCGTTCGACAACCGCCGTCACGGTCAACAACCTGTTGTTGACAAACTTAACTCGATGGCATCCCATAATGGACCAACGGCAACGAACTGCGGGCACGGCGCGTTTGACCTGCCAAGCGAGCAACAGCATCGCGACCGCGGCGACCAGTACGTTTTCTCATCCGGCCGGATTCGTCGGCAACGGAAATCTGCCGCCACCGGCGACCACCGAACACGCTTTTATCCGATTGAACCGTAAGTAGTGTGTATATAAATCGATGGAAAATTCGATTTTTTTTTTTTTTTATTTTTTTGGTACTTAAATTATTGTCGGTTTACAGCAATCTCCCTTCGGTATACCGTATACGAGTGTACCCTGTATAAGTCTATGAAAATTTAAAAACGTACGAAAACGAATTTTTTTTTATTCTTGTAAATTCTATCGATTTTTCAGATCGTATATTATCTTCGTATTGTTCCATGGGCACCCGGAATTTCAAGAGGGGGCAAAAAAAATTCTCTAAATTTAACTTCGTTCATTATAATGTTGTATGTATTATGATTTAGGTATCTTTGTAATGACAAAAATAGTTGAAATTTTATTTTAAAATTCGTCAATACAATAACAATCGTGTTTCAATTTTTATACTTAGGCGTATATTGAGTTTCAATTTATTACAATTACAAATATATTTTATTTTCAAGAAGGGGCAAATGCCCTATCTTGCCCCCCCATGGGCGCCCATGATGCGTTCGTATCTGATTTATATTGTCAATAAACGGTTGTATACGTTAACGTTTTCATGAAAACTATAAGGAATTAAATTTAAAATATCATTTTTATGATCTCTGAGTTTTACAAATTATTGTGTTTTTGGCCTCGAGGAAATCTATGAAACTTAAAAATCTTAAAACCGTATGTTCGGCTGTTGGCGTCTTCTTTTCATTGAATAAATTTAAATGTATTATTTTATTTATTGGATAACGAACAGAATATTTTAAATAAGCCTATAACCATTAATTTCATAAAATTAACTTGAAGTCGAACGAATTAACGAAATTCTTCGTTTGGAATTTTTAAAATGCATTTTTTCTATATACACGCAAGTTAAATCTTTATAAAACCAAAAAAAAAAAAAAATTCTAATTTTAAATTCGAACAATACGCGTTTTCGTGTATATGAGAGTAATTTAAAATTGGAACGTTCTAATTTTTCAATATTATCAATTTCGTCGGATTACGAAGATGAATAAAAATGAAAAAAAAAATATATTTTTTTTTTACTTTTCGTATTTCAAACACAAAAAGTGACGTAAGTTTCTTTTCGTCCGACCTTTCCGATGTTATACAGGTCAATATACGCGTGGTCGCGCATTACGCATTATTGCTTATCAGTTATCATACATAAACTCGCAGACGGTCCAATCACGCAGCCGAAATAAAATATTATACGTTTTCGATACGATCCCGTGTGTTGTTTACCTGTTCCGAGATTCTTTCTGTTCACCGTGACTAAACAATGTTTTCGTATAACCTTTCAAATAATAATGAACAACATTCTATGGTGAATTGTAAAACGAAGACGGCAAAAAAAATAAAATATTATCTCTGATTATTGCATTAGCAGCTAACCACGGTTATAAATATAAATAGTCTTATCGATAACCGTGGTTGTATAATAATTGAAACCCTACACGCGTTAAATTATTATATAGTTAATAGAAGAGTACAACTAATGGTACGAATCGTTACCACTGTGTACGTGAAGTTGATGTACATATTTTATTGTGTTTGTGCTTTTGAGCCTTTGAAACCGTAATCTAATTGTAAACAAACGTATTAGATAATAATATGATAATCGATTTTCAATTTTGATGTATACATGAAATGTTTTTAATAAAATATTTAAATTTAATATGTTACAAATTACCAATTAATTTATAAATTATACGTCAGCTGATTAAAAGTATAACCATATAAGGTTGGACGAAACGCGATAATAGTAACATAGAAATTTGCCGCTCAATCATAACCTAGGTTTAGGTCATCTATATTCTATGTGGTTATAAAAATTCAAATTATATAGATTTACTTTTTAATAATTTCCAAATTTCCACAGGTATTGTAATTTTTCTTTCGCGTTCTCTGCATAACGTTGAATAATAATTTTGTTTTCCGTGTATATAGTCAAACCCACGGAGGTACGAATCGTGTCGGTAAAAGAAATCGAAAACTACTCGAGAACAGCCAACGAGACTCGTCGCAGCCCGAACGCGTTCGACAAACCGGAGGAATTCGCGTTCGACGACGCGGACGACAAACACAAGAAGTTCACGATTAGAGCCGGCCGGATGTACCGTGCCGAGTGTCGGTCGGACGGGTCGAGACCGCGATCCGCGATCGAGTGGTATTTGTTGGAGAAAAATCAACGTCATAACGTCGGCCAATCGAAAACGGTAGCGGTCAGTTCCAAGGATTCTTCGTCGATGGTTCAGTTGGGCGAGAAACGAGTGGAAACGTCCTTGGTCCTGGAGGGTATGATATCGGGCATTGTGGAAACGCAACAGGTGAGTGGACGATCTAAACTACCATTTCATAGAAGAATATAACGATAATGAATTACATAATTATTAGGAACTATATGTGATATATAGGTCGAAATATCTTTGAAACACGATTTTGCGTCGAGTTTCTATATCGAAGATTAAAACATTTAAAACAATTAAAAAAAAAAAAAACAAAACACTTCAACGTAGTATTAATTTAATCTCGATATTGCTCGCTGCAGGATTGCCAATTTAATGGGGATCGATCTTTATTTTTTTCTCGAAATAACGTTTCACTAATCCGTCGTTTATAGAAGGGGAAAATAATATTATAATATAAATACTAATTATGTTTATTTATAATATTAGTAAAGTACAATAATTTGCATACGAGTATTATCAATTATTATCAATTATTATCAATTGGACGGCGAAAACAGTATTATTTAAATATTATATTATTATCATTTTTCTTTTTCTTCAATATACGCGACTGTTCTATACGTGTATTATATTATTATTATTTGGAAGAAATTTCATTTTGTACAATATTATTCTAATTTCCATGCAAATTTCTTTCATCTTACCAACAGCATCATAATATGAACGTTCGCCTCATATCGTATATATATATTTTGACGAAATTTATATTTCAGCTCGCGTACATCATATAATAATATATTGTTTTGGCGAATTTTAGTTTAAATAATTTAATAAAACAAAAAAAAAAAAAAAAAAAAATCGTTTGACTGCGACTTCGTAAAACAATAATAATAATAATAATAATAATAATAATAATAATAATACACTGCCGGTTTCGTTATTGTTTTGCCTACTGCGCCGGTCCGTATGTCTTATTATTATTATTATGTTTTTAATATAAATAATATTTAATTGAAAAATATTTGTAAAAAAAAAAATAATAATAATAATAACTGATACACACACCTGTTGTACGCAACATTTTACGTTTATTTTTATTTCACATTAATTTGTGTTCGGTTGTAATTAAAAACGGTTTGCGAGGAGGCGATAAGAAAAACAATATACCTATACACATTATTACTTCCGTCGAAGGATACAAAAATTAAAAATTAAAAAAAGAAAAAAAGAAAAAGGTCACAATTTGAAGTGTTACCTATTTGTAATTTTACCTCTTATTTTAAAAATGAATAAATATCTGTACGTTTAATTAAAGTCGTTCTTCTTATTACAAACTTATAATAAAGGTCGAAAATGCAATGAAATGCACGCAAGTCTGGACGTAAAAATCGTAAAAGTCACTTTTGACCGCGATACGGTGTGTCATATTAAAAAAGTTAAGGTATCTATACAGGAATATTGCCCCAAGTGAATAAAATAATATAATATTATAATTTGCATCGAGAAAATTATGCATTTCCATATGATTATATTATATTTTTCTCGGTCGAATCGTAATATCGTTTAATACCCGAGTACTCGAAAAGATTAAAAGTGACCATTTATTATGCAACTTTGAATATAAACGTTATTATTATTATTGTACGATAACAAAATGATTTTTATCAGTTGTGTTGTTTATCATTATTTTCTCGCGCGAATGATTTTCAAACGTATAATAAAATATCAAACGCACATTCATATACGGATATAATTTAACTAGTCAGAACATTTTGAAAACAAACAAACTAATAATTATGATTGACTTAAAGTTGGGCCACTTAATTATATTGACAGTACGTCCATTTAATCGAAATATTTATCAATTTTTTCAATATACTCGTGTATATTAGACAATTTTTTTTTTAAAAATTCTCGAAAATTATGTTATTTTTAATGCATCTTAATAACTTATTATTTAAATTATATAACTTAAAAATAATTAGAAAATTTATTAAGTTAAATTATTCAAGTCAATAATCGTACCAATTTTTTTATCAATTACGAGTATATTAATAAACATATTTCAATAATTTCTATATATAAAAAAAAAAGAACAAAAAAAATGAACAAATTCAAATCCATCTTCATTCAATTGTTATGATTCGCATAAAATTGTTAGCAATACCTTTAAAATTTAGTATAAAATAATGTTTGATCTATTTTTATACATAAATTTAAACGAAAAAAAATTTTTGGATTTTGGTTTTTTACGTCTTAAAAACAAAAATATTATAATTTACAGTCATCCTCGCTTCCGAATCTATACGTGGCGAATATTATTATTACTTTACTATAATAATAATAATAATAATTAATAACGTATATTTAACCGTTATTATATTAAATCGTAACTATTATTACAATACTGTGTATAGACGCATGCCAACGTTTTAGTCAACGAATGATAATTGTTATCGTAAACAATGGGCGACTACGTATACGATACGGTGTTGTATTGTAACAAAGTTAATTCATCAATTAATACAACATTTCTGCATAATCGCCATTATGATGAGGTATTCGTAATACTATCGTGTTCGTATTGCAGAATGAATTTGTTTTGTACTTTCAAAAGCGTCAAATTTTGCAGTCATAGCGGTTTACAATTTTTTTTTTAAATTTATCGCCATATACATCTAATGATGGTCACACAAACGCCAGAACACGCAATATTATAATATTATTATATAGTTATAATGACAATTTATATTGTTTAAAAAACAATGACAATATTATGGTGAAATAATGGCGACAATTTATGACTAATTAATAATTATTATCATCGATATAATTTTATGCGATACGAAAAAGTAATATTTTTTTTTTTTTATTATTAAATATAACGTGATTCGATATCAATATTAATTTTTAATAAAGCGACTGCAGTACGCACCACGAATAAACATGATAATATAATTATATTCCGAACGTGTCGGATGGTATGAGATATACGACAAAAACGTTTTTATAATAATTTATTCTAAAAAGACATGTGTTATAAATACATAATCGCTTTAAGAATTAGTTTTTACTTACATTTAGTTTCTTTTTTTCCCTTTTTAATTTACCTTAAATGCCACTTATGAATTATTAATTTCAATTACTGATTATAATTATTATTATTATTATTATTATTATTATTATTATTATTATTATTATTATTATTATTATTATTATTCCGAGTGATAATGTTAATTAAAAGAAAAAAACAATATAAACTCTTATCTACGTGCTTGTGTAAACGTGATAGCTATAATGCCATAACATTATGATTTAATTAATCTGTTAGTATTCGTGACGTGTGAATATTTTCGATCTTTGATGTAAATTTTATTTAATGTTATATTAATAATCGTACTATTATACGTATTATACGAACTTGCGTGTCACGTGTGCAACCGATTTTAATTATTATACAAAACAATCGATAGGTTAATAATATAGTAAATATTATTACACGTTTATAATATTATTATAATGCGGTGTAGAACAATAAACAAATATAAATATTCATAAACGTTAATCAGTTATACGTCTATAATAATATATTTTAAAATTATACGAATTATATTATTATTATAATATAGGAATTCGTTCGTTCACGGGCGTGGAATCTGATGAAAATTATTTTAATTTTACACAGTTGTTGTAAACATTCGTCCTTAAGACGTGTACGGTGTACCACTCGTATAATATACGCCGCACACACGGTTTTTAAAATATAAATTATAATTAAAAAACTTTTTTGACGTGTTGTGTGCACGTCTAACACGCGCGTCCTTTATAATATTATGCGTCCCTACAATAAATATTATTATTATTATCATTATTCTTATCATTATCATTATTATTATTCGCTATGAACACAATATTATTGTACCTTAACGAGGATAGATATCAAATAAATGATAATACACGCTCGTGATATGGCCGTAATGAGTCGATTGCCGGACAGTGGCGCAATCGGAGGGGGTCTCCTGGTCTGGACCGCCCCCCATGAATCGTATTTTATTCCTTCGATTTAACGACTATATTTTTTTTTTTTTATAAATGTCGCCTTTAGTTTTTTAAATCCGACATTTTGTATAATTTTATGATGGACCCCACGACAAATCTTGGTCGCACCGTTGTCGCTGGAGCGCGTATTATAATTTATAACATACAAATAACAAATACGAAAACGTTTTCGATTAAATTAACGTCTAAAAAATAATTGGACCCGGATTAGGTTTTTAATTTTATATTATATACGTGCTCGCATAAAGTTTATTTGCACGTTGTGAATCGATAGAAATTCGAAATAAATAAATAAAACGCGCGTGTATTTTTCAATCGCATAAAATATTATGCCGTAATCTGTTCTACGAGAGAAATACAATTGTCTCGACTATTAAAGGTCTTAAAATAATAATTTTTTTTTATTTTTATTTTTTTATAAGTACTCGACGATCATGGACTCGTGCGAAAAACGAGATAAATAAAATATACGAACTATATCGAAATATTATTCGATATAAAAAATAAGTATATTACTGTTTCGTATTAGTCGGTAAAAACCGCAACCGCAAGGGATGAAAAAATATAAATATAAAAAAAAAAAAAAAAAAAAAAAATACGTCATTCGAACGATATTTTATGTTTAGAAAATTACTTTTCCGAGTACACGCGTTACACGTGAAAACGGTTAAGTGTCAACGTTATAATAATACGTTAAAATGCGCCAACAGTCTGTTTATGTGTATAATATAGGTAACATAAAAGCCTGTACGTGGCACGTGTATACGGAAATTAATACGAATTAATGTAAAACGTAACGCGTAAATATAATAATAATAATAATAATAATAATAATAATAATAATAATAATAAT
>JAIUCT010000012.1:5845688-5856754 GCA_021307375.1 Tetraneura akinire | reverse complement strand
GGGGGGGGGGGGGGGGGGGGGAAACTCTCTCGGCGAGACGGCGGCGGCGAAAAACGTACGCCGCGTACAACAAAAGACCGTCGAACGAGGTATGTGGGGGGCGAAGGAACAAATAAACCGTCCGCGACGGGGAAAAAACACGTACGTACGTTATATATGTGTGTGTGTGTGTGTTATAAATATACATTCATCGCCCCCCTCCCCGTAGCGAGAGTCCTGCTCACCCTTCGAGTCCTGCTCCCCTCGCGTCCTGCCCCCCTCGAGTCCTGCTCCTCCTCCCGTGTCCTGCTCCTCATCCCGTGTCCTGGCCCCTGTCTCGCCCGCGCCTGCTGATGCTGTACGTTATAATACACCCGGTTCGTATACATAGAACTTCGTCGCGCGTATTATATTTGTCGACGGACTGTGAATAAATAAAGAACAAGTTTTTTGGAGTTTGTGCGACGGCGGCGGCGGTGACGAGAAAACGCGGAGAGAGAGAGAGAGTTTCGTACATTACAGTATTGTTATATTATATACACGTGTTTTTATTGTATTTTCATATAATAATATGCACACTTTATGTATATATATTACAGTCTGTTGTAGGTATATTACATTATTGTTGTTGTTGTTTTTGTTGTTGTTGTTGTTGTTGTTATTGTTGATGTATGCCGACCAGACGTATAATAATATAACGCACTACCGGTGAAGATAAACACGCGAAACTATCGCGGTTTAAATTATAAAATAATAAAATCATTTTCTGTTTTATATTTCATTCCGGTGTTGTTATATTACATTTATTATTATTGTCGTTGAAATTGAACGCGCGACAATTCGATTTTAACTTGTGAGTGGGAGGAGAGGGGAACGAATCACGACAAATATATAAGATACGCGCGGTTAATGGGTATATATGTATTATTATTATAACCGTGGTATAACAGCGGTGACGTCCGCGGTTAGTCATCGTCGTTAATTCATATGCGTAATAAAATTATTTAACCAGAATTTTCAATTTTTTTTTTTTTTCATTTTTTTATTTTAACGTGTGTTGGATAATGCGATTCAAAATTTATTGTAATTACAATAATAATAATTATAAATTCGATTAATATCGTATAGGCAACACGAAATATATTGTATAATATACTTACCACGTTTGTCTAGTGTTATAATATTATTGTAGATTAACCATGAGGTACATGAGATTCTTTTTTCTATATAACTTTTACCCGTTCGACACGAATCCGTTTAATTTTTGGACGTGTTTTGATTGTTTAACATTTTTCCATCACGATATTGATTAAAATTTCGATACACAGTACAATACATGTAATAATAATATAATATTATATTATAATACACAGTCGACTTGCACATTATTATAATTGCCTGTGCGACTTATTATTTATACATTGGAATGACAAAAAGTTATTTATTATACACGGGGGAACAATATATGTGTAAACAAACAAAAAACTGGGAATACTAAACCTATATTTTTTTTTACAATGCTAATTCCGAAGCACGATGACTGCGCACTTAATATCTTCTTTAATTATTACGATTAATACGCGATAATAAATTTAAATAATGTTTAAATTATACCCCTACTTGGGTCGTATTAATATACGATATTTTTAAACGATGCGAAATATCTCGCGTATTAATAAAATATTTGAAATATTAATTAATAAAAATTTATATAATTTAATAAAAAAAATTGCCGGAAAAAATTAATCCTTTCGGAAATTTAACGTTACAAAAATATAATATTTCCAAGTACATGTAAACGACGTGTACAAATTATTGACTTCATAATATTTTACATATATTATATTATATAAGTATATCTAAATATATTTTTTTAATAAAAAAAAAAACATTTTATTTTATTTTTTACGTTTAGCGTTAAAATATGATTTTGAAGTTATATAATAATGGTTCCGAGGACAATATGAAATGCGTATTGGGTATATTATAATATACGTTAAAAGTGTCAGGAAAGTTATTCAGAGAGGTTATACATTATAATGTAAGGTTATAGAATCCTAACCTCGGTCATAAGTACACTCCATAATAACGCACTGCCACGGTATAATATGATCGATGGCGTATATCGACGATCGTATTTCTTAATGTTTATCCGGACGGTCGAATTACCGTATTTGTTTTATCTATGATATCGCGTTCGGTTACGTATAATATAAATATATAATAATATAATATACCACTAACGCGGTATAATTTACAGGTTTTAATTACACAATTATAATATTATTATTTAAAATAAACGCATTATTATTATAAATAAAAAGAAAACGTGTCAGTTAAACGGTTTAATAATAATAATAATAATAATATACCATATAAACTCTGCATGAACAATATACGTATTATTCGTTACGTTAAATTTCAAACAATTCGTGTATATACATGACGCGTAGTTGTACTTAAATTTTTACAAAACGTATTTCTTATACCGTAAAAGTTCAACAAACCGTTCGGGGATATTACACGCATACAATATAGAGGTACCTTCGGTTACATTCGTCGAGATAGGAAAAAAAAAAAAAAATGATTATTTACCAAGTCGTAATAAGAACGAAACGTTAATCATAATATATTATTATTTGGTCTTGTTGCCGATATTATTCCCTTTGTGAACACGGATGCGGTGTGTTTCGAAAGAATCGATATTTTAAATTGCTTATAGCTCTCTGTACGGGGACGTTCCTCTATATTTGCCTATACGTCGTATATCGGTGCAATATATTATTTTCATAACAATATATATATATATAACGTTATATAAGCTTCACGAGAAAAATACCATCTTTTTTTCTTCTTTTTTTTAAAAGAAAGAATGAAGAATTTTGAACGTTGTAATAATAATTGTAATATTTTTTTTTTTTTTTGAGAAAAGTGTTTTAATTTAAATAATAATAATAATACCGTATTTAAATGTCGTCTTAAAAAGTGATAACAAAAAAAAAAAAAAAAGAGATAACAAAAAAAATCTAATTATACAGGTATATTTATTATATACAGTCTACTTTTAAAAACTTCAACGTGAAAAATAAAATGATTACGTTTACGTACTGCGTTTATTTCGTATTTTTGTTTGTCCGATATTGTGCATGAACCGTGCGGTTACTATACAGCGAGTCTTATTGTAAGTTACAAATTTACAGGTTAATATACTTATATTATATTTATATTATATTATATTTACACGTTTACGATATTATTTTTATTTTAAAAAATTAAAATATGTTGTCCTGACTCTGTACAAGAGCTTTTTTTTTCTTTATAATATTACGTTACAATACGAAACACGCAAAACAAGTTTTAATAAGATATTATAATATAAAAATATAAGTATTTTTTTTATAATAATAATGAAAAACTTTCAGAAAATGAATGAAAATTGTAGTTGCATTGAAATTACGACAACTTACACATAGAAAATAATTCATTTCTAATAACCTAACAGAAATATTATAAAAAGAAACGAGTCGTTTTTATTATAAATTCTAGTAAAAAAAAAAAAAAAAAAAAAAAAATTCATAAAATATCATATTAATATATAGGTATTATATTATATTATAGAATTATAGTATTTATAAATTCGGTAGTTTTTCCATAAAATTATACAAATAATTTTCACTCTTAATATTATAGAAATTCTAACCGTTTAGTCCTCAATATAATCATTAGATTAAAATAATTTATAATATTTAACTCATTTCTAGATCGGCTCTTGTAACAATTGATTTTATATGTTACCCTGTAAACAGAACGCAATAATTTCATAACATTTGAAACCCATCATCATCGTACGTTCGTTTGATGGATGACCGTTATCGAACTTGACACAGCGAAGTAAACAAATACTATATGTTATATTTACTTCTGCGATCGTATCATTTGACTTCGGTGCCATTGTGAAGATTCATATACGAGTCGAGAGAAATTAATGGAAATATAAATAAAAGAATAATAATAATAATAATAATAATAATAATAATAATAATAATAATAATAATAATAATATGCACAGTTATAGACAATGAACGTGAAATTTATTTTAATTTCTGTCAAAACTTCTATTAAATGGGCAACAATTTTTAGACGCGTACGTTATCATTATTTTACATATCACATACGCGTATTAGGTAACTTCTCTTGTTATTCGTTATCCCGTCGAATTATATTTAACTTTTTATTATTTTAACTTTTCACCGTTTAATTTGTAAAATTAAATTATATAAAAATTGTATTGAAAAAGATAAAATAATATTTTGGTGATAAGTACATAATGCTTGTTTACGCGTGAACTTAATTATTAATATTATTTAATAAAATTATATGATTTTACTAATTTTTTATTATCTTTATTTACATATACAATTTTTTTTCTTCTAAATAGCTGTACGTAAATTCCAGACTTATATTCTTTCTGATATTTAACAAGTTGTGTGCGATTCCGTTCGAATGCAATTTTTCCAATTAAACGTTGAATTTCAACTGTAGCTATTGACAGTTCAAAAGCTGTCGGAATCGAATTTTGTATCCTTGAGACATTTTTTAAGTCTTGAATAGAAAACAAAAAAAATCACTCGATACTAAATTCGGATTGTTATGGATGGATGAGACGAATGACTTGGAATTGCAAGGATTCAATTTTTTCCGTTGTGCCAAGGTAACAATAAGATGGATCAAAACGCTGTTAGTATTTCGTCTGACCTGCATTATTCTTTTTTAAAGCCTTTTTAAGGTTCTTGTATTTCTTACAAGAAATTAATGTCGTTTTATTTTTCGAATGTGGGTCCTCATCCTTTCGTGTTCTAAAAATACAGAAAATACGACTTTCCCGGACGAAAGATATAGATTTAAAATTATTTTTGACACCGTGAAGTAATATGGCGAATTCAACTTCTTATAATTTGATTTTCAATTTGATTTTCATATGAGTCGTCTTCAATAATAAATGGCAATATTAAAAAAAAAAATGTTATTTTTCGTACTGTTTGAACCGCCCATCTAAAGGGGATGTGTTTACATGTTTACCTAAGTAATTATTGGAATTAATAACTTTACACAATCGTGTCGTGTCTTAAAACATATTATAACCAATAACATAAACTATTAAATTTAAAAAAAAAAATTGATATTTTATAAGTATAAGAATATTATATATAAATCATTTTATGAAAATTAGATAGTACGAGTTATAGAATTCAAATGTACTTATGTTATTTAAAATTTAATTAATTAATTAACTTTTGGCGTAAACAATATTCGTTAATCAATATCATAAAAAATTAAATTTATATTCTACATACTTTAAGCGTAGGTATTAAATTAATGTTTTGTTTACCTTTCACAACTTCAGAATAAATTTCAAGTTTTATTACTTCATTTTTATCTCTGTTCTTGTATACATACGTTGAAAACTTCAATAATATATTCATATATACGGAATGAGTACTTTTTCAAACTATTTATTAAAATATTTTTATATTCAATATTTTAAAGATAAATAAGTATAATATTTAAATAAATCGATTTACATTTAATTATTTCATCATTTTATATTAATGATTAGAACTTTTTAAAACTATAATAGTGCCATTCGGGGAGCGTCTATATTTTCACATTGTTATGAGTTGTTTAAATTATTTAATTACAATTTTAACAAAGTTTATTATTTATAAAATTAAAATAGGTAACATCGTTTGTACGACATTATTATCCTTATGCATGAGTGGTCTTATTTTTATTTTTGTCGATAAATTAATTGTAAAAAAATTACATCGTTTATAAGATAAAAGTCAATAAAATATAAAAAAGTTTTAATTTGATTAAAAACTTATCGTTTTAAATTTAAATAATCCAATGAGAACATTTTATGTGAATATTATATTGAAATCCTGAAAAAATTATATTGACTTGTATTATAAACGAAATGAAAATTGTTAATTTACAAAAATAATCGACGAAAATCAATATCTAATAGAGGTGACTATTTATAAATGTATAGTATACAACTATAATATTATTTTAATATTTTAATTATTATTTTAATTACACGTCATTATTTATTTTATTATTATTATTATTATTATTATTATTATTATAATTATTATTTATTTTATTATTATTATTGACAATAATTAGTTAAATAAACGTATAATAAATAACAGAATATTGTCGTTCTTCTTACAGATACAAGAAATGGCAACTAACCAAGATGAAATACAAGCAACGACGAGTATTCTGAGTTTTGTGATTCGAGGACCAACAGCCGAAGTCGCAGATGAAAATTACGATAATGAATCAATTTTAGTTTGCCGATCTTACAATCCGGTAATCAAGATACCCGAACGTCATTACATCGAAACCAAACTTACACTGAACGTACAATGTAAGTTATCATTTTATTAATATACGTATAGTAACGCCTTAAATTTTGTAAATATTTCCCTATTTGTTTTTTTTTTTTCATTTTACTAATTCTAGATAAATTATTAGAGTTCAAAAAAAAAAAAAAATTATCGTTATTCGTTTAAAAAAAGATTTATGATAATATTAACAATTTAAACGTTAATTCTAAAAAAATCATTCTCATTTATTTTAACTTGTTTAAATAAAGTAAACGAAAAAATATATTATATTATTATATAAGAACGTTATAATTGAAATTATATACAAAACGAAGAAGTGTTATTAAAAATAACTCGATTTGTACTATAATAAAAGATATTAAAAAAAAAAAAAAAATTGTCGACTTTAATGTCTGAAATTGGTTTAAAATTACACAAATTATATAACAAATTATTACAATATAATAATATATACAAATTTATTTATTTTTTTATATATTATTTATCCTTTAGTTTTTTTTTTTAATTTCTATAACCTATAAATTTCGTACAATATAATAATTATTATGATACAATTTATATATTCGTATCAAGTCGGTTTTGCATTTTGTTGTTTTATCGTTTCAAGACCCTCCGATTGTGCGTTTACGATTTGGCAACCGTATGCTGGACACAGGAAGCATAGGTCCTGGAGATGACGTGTACTTCGAATGTGCGGCCCGAGCCAATCCGTCAACGACCATCCGATACAGTTGGTACCACAACGTGAGTAATTGATATTTCGATAGTATTATTTTATTCCCATTCAGGGTTATACAATATAATATTTTAGTAAATTTCGTTCATTACCGTTCAAACTCGAATTATTTTATGTTTCATAAAGCATTTATTATTGATAACTTTTTCCCTTTTTTTTTTTTTTTGAAATGAAATACGCACTATCTGCTATATTATATAGGAGGCACGTTGCGTGCAAGTTTCGAACCGATACATAACCATATAATAACTCGTTTGATGTATTACAATTACCGCAAGTCTATATTTTCGGAAATGATTAATTATCTTTGATATCTTGTAAATACGTGTACCTAGGTAAAAGTAAATGCTTTCAATTTTTCTGGCCAAATTAAGATATATATTTTAAAAGTTTCAACGTCTAAAAATGGATTTAATAATAACAAAATAACAGTCGGTACTCGGATATGATATAAAATGAAAATGTTTTCGACTGCTTAAGCTTTTCCCCTCTCTCTCTCACACACTATCTCTTTCTTAAAAATAATGAAATTTTATTTTCTCACGTTATTTTTGCGTTAAAGTTAAAATTATATACGAATATTCGTATAAAATGTCTATATTAGAAAAAAAATGAATGTTTTAAATAAGTAAACTCGTATATGTATTCAATTGATTAAGTAGTTTTATGTATAGAAATAATGGTATTTTGTCAATTTAAAATATTGTTCGCGATAAAAACTATATTTTTTATAAACCAATAAATTAATAATATGATAAGAAAAATTCGGTAAACTACACTAAACTCGCCGTAATACGGACGTTCATATTTTTCTTATTCGAAAAATCGTGATAAATAAATGAAAATTATGTAATTTAATTAATAATAATTATTGTTTGATGCAAATGTTTGGGGACGTTCGATGAATTATCTCGAGTCAAAAATTTTATAAAACCTAACCTAACTTTGTTAAAACGTTTAAAAATGCTAATTTACGATTACGTTTGAGCTTATTTTTTATCATCATATTCGAGTATCGTCCGTCTAATAACGTTTTACATTTTTATAATAATACGCGATTCCTCATCTTGTTTATAATTTGGTTGTGCACCGTAATATATTATGAAAGTTAACACGATTATTATTTCAGTAAACATTTTTATTCTATTAATAATTATTAAAAATATAACATTATCCACTAAAAAAAAAACGTATTTATCGTAAACTGTAAGTTATGGAAGCACGGGGCTATATATGCAGACATATTAAGTATAATAGTTCTGGGTAGATTATGAGCTTTAGAAATATTTTCCAGCGATCCGGTTGAAATATGATTTTTTTTATATAAAAAAAAAAAGGTATACAAAATGTATACATTTTAGTTTTTATTTATACCCGCAATATACACTAAATGGAAGTAGGTACCTATCACTATATTATAAAAAACGTTGTTCTCGCGTAGATTTATTATTTGTATCGCATAAGAGTAATTTTACCGGTGTCGCGTGTTTATTATTCTTGTGTATTATACAGACATTTTGAGAATGAGTATATATTTATATTGTATAATGGTGGATATAGAATGGAACACAAATTTACAAATGAAATTCATATTTCGTATATATAGCGTAGTACCCGGGTACATTTACATTATTATCAATCTTGTCACCGGTTTTATATTCCGGACTGCGGTATAAGGTATAACGACCTCGGTCGAAACCGTGAAAGAATTCCCCGCGCGCGTGAAAAATAAATAAGAACGTTTTACTAAACTGCAATTTTAAAACGAATTAATCGTATTATTTCCGCCGAACGTAATTTTGAATATTATTATATGAAATCTATATATAGGCTCGAAAAATTCGAAATTTGAAAATTAATTTTTTTAAAAAAATGTACAAGATTTACTGGAGATATTTATAGATTATACGTCGTGATATAATTTAATCGAAGAATATTGCGCTTCAATTAAAACTGTTAACAATGCGTGATAATGTGTTTTGATTTTGATTTTTTTTTTTTTTTTAATTATTCCCCAGTACACGGAGTCCATGTCCGTGACTTCTTCGTATCACTATAATCGTTTTTTTCTTTCTTTCTTTCTTTCCCTCAGGTAAAATCAAAAAGAACTTTTTCGCATGTGTTGTATGTTATATTTTATTATATCGCGTGCGTATACACGACCGTCGTTTTCCTCGTTTCTGCACGTTACAAGAATATAAAAGAGAGTGTGTTGTGTGTATAACTTCTCGGTCAATTATATTACATTATCAATCGATAACGTTATCGATTAGGATTGATTGGGATTCGAAGAAATAAACATTATATCCGGAAGCTATGTAATTAGTGTTATTTCGTAAATACGCGGGCAACGAAACACTTATTGACCGATAACCCTTTTACAACTATTCCCCGCGGTTTCAATATCGAATATTACTGTAGTACCGCATACTGTTTACATCTTATAAAACAGTAGACGATACGCGTATTATAAACATTATACGAATTGTTGGTTGGAAATTTCGAATTTATATTATTTCCAAGATTTCGGGTTCATAATATAAAATAATTACTCGTACGGAATGGACCGTTTTAATTAATTTTGTATAACGTTTGTAGCATTATACTCGTGTAATATACCAGAAAGGAAAATTTCGTCTTAGGTTTAAGATTAAAAATTAAAATTTACATCATAATGTCATGAAATTTTTTGTTTTTTATATATATAAAAAAAAAAAAAATATTATTTATGCGTATTGAAATGTTTGAAAAGCGCGAGTCTCATTAATATTTTTTTATTCGAATAAAAACATTTTAAAAATTAATTAATATGCTAAGTAAATATTGTACTGTTTTCAATAGTCAAGAAAAATAATAATAATAATTCACCTAGTCATAATAATTACGCACGAGTAACTCTGCAAATATGTATACGTATTTATTATTATATTGTGTTATTTTTTACATTTTATTATTATTTTTTCATGTTTATCGTGCTTTATTTTACGCTTTTAAACGCAAATAATTGTATAAAATTAAAACAAATAATTCGCAGAAACGTGTAAATTTGTTTATACCATAACGATCATAAATTAATAATTTATTCGATATTCACGTTGGAATTTTATAAGACGCGTGAAAATTTTCACACCGAAATATTTCTAATATAATAATTTTTATGTAAAATATTTGGCATTCTTATTTCACATCCCTATACGTATATGTATTATTTCTAATATTAAATATTATATCATTATACACCGATTAAAAATAATTAAAAAATTATAATAAAATTACACGAATCAGTATAACGATTTCGTTTCGTAGTAATAAAATTGACAAGATATGATATTGGATAAGTTATTCTCGTGGAAAGAAAAACAATATGAATAAAATTGCAACGAGATATTGAATGAGATATCGCATTTTATGCACGATAATATTAAAATTTTCACCATTAAATAAAACTTATTATTAAAACTAATAATAATTTAGGTATATATTGTGACGTAAAAAAAAAAAAACCCCTCTTTTTTACACATTTTAAATATTCCGCCGTCGGTGTACGTGTTAATTATTATTATTTTTGTAAATATGATCAACACCTTATCATGATTTAAGTTCCAACCTTCACGTATCCATCATGCAAACGTTTCCTAACTTATATAATAACCTCATGGTGAATATTCATTATACCGAGGTTGTAATAATTATTATTATCGTCCGCGTCGTCGTAGAGTCACGCGACATTACCTATTATTATGTTATCTGTCATTAGTTGTACTAAGAAACTATTAAAATTACGTTTTTTAAATACCCTCGTATTTTACACGTAGGTATTTATTTAATTATAATTGTCGCGAAATGAATATTATAATAATATGACTGTATTATATTATAATATAATTATATTATTATTATTATTATTATTATTATTATTATTATTATTATTATTA
>JAIUCT010000012.1:5829099-5840627 GCA_021307375.1 Tetraneura akinire | reverse complement strand
TAATAATAATAATAATAATAATAATAATAATAATAATAATAATAATATATACCTGAATCGCGTTGTATTCCGTATTATACCACGTATCCGACGACGAATCTTTGTGTGTATGACGACGTTATAATAATAATAATAATAATAATAATAATAATAATAATATATACGTATTATTATTGTATAAAACACGATTGCCTCGTTGTTGGCATAACAATATTATTCCGTATCGCACAAAACGAATATAATATTACATAACGCGTTAAACGTTCATCATAAGCCCGTGTTTATCGATGTGTAATTTTCGATTGTGTACGCGCGCGTGTATACGAAAACAACAAGTGCGCGAGCGTTGTAATCACTATATCCCGTATTATAATATTATCGTACGAGATATAAAGTATTATAACGCGTATAAAATATATTATCACGCTATACCGCGGTTATATTTATATTATAATTATACAGGTATGGTATACTCTTAAACTATATACGTATACCCTGGTAACTGTCGGCCGTTTATGATATATATACGCGTCGGAAGACGTTCGAGCGAACGCCGTCTAATATTATTATCGCGTCTATACAACGTCTCGGTCCTGGAATATTATGGTCTTATGTTATCTGTATATAATAAATACGCGCGTTCGTGATATTATGTTCGTACGTTTAATATATTATAATACGTATGCCGATTTTCCATCTTGAATATAATATAACATTGTATTTTTGTAATATTCGAATTATTGACGCGAAGATTTTCGCGCGGAAATGAATTCGAACGCTCGAAATTCCCCCCGTCCGACACCTGTCGAGCGACCGTGTATAAATTATAATAATATTTCTCGTGACCAACCCGGGTATATAATAATAATATAAAATATGGTAAACTTTAAACGCGTGTATGTTATATATAATGTCTTTGGACGCGAAAACGAACTCAAAACTCGGCAAAATGATCGTAACTTGTATATTATAATATATAATATACGTATATTCGTTTCCGGTTAAATAGGTTTCTGGGCGTTTAGAAGACAACAATAAACGTTCGATACGAGTGAGATATTTTTGTATCTGGCGTACGACGTTCTGCAGAGACGCGATGTTACGCGAAAGAGATAAAAAAAAAAAAAGATATTTTTGTTAAAAATTTATCCGCACGAAAAACAAAAATAGAAAAATCTTCATAAATACTTTATAATACGAAATCCGTGCTGTATAATGATAATGATAATAATGATAATAATGATAATAATAATGATAATAATAAATAAATAAATACTTCGTCGACGAAGATTCACGCGATTCGTATAAACAATATAATATTATAATATACGAAACTCGGTATCGGGAGTATTGTGTAAAATCACTTAACACGAACAACGACAAAACGAAAAAAAATACAAATACAAATCCGAATTAATTCCGAGATTTTTTTTTTCCCTCGAAAACGATTTGTGCGTTAATTCACTTTAAATATAGTTCACGCGCCATTTAAAATAATATCGACGGTATTTGCGTAAATGACGTGCTTAAAGAAATACGATTTAAAATTAAAATATTTTTGTTACCAGGGTTATATACCGGTTGCTATTTTTACTTTATACATTTCGAGATGTAAACACGTACTTTTAATTCGGTGGTGCTGCAATGATGTCTGCGCAGTATACCATAACCGTGTTCTATTTCTATTAAAAAAAAAATATTTTGCGGATTGATCGAAAAGACTAAATAATAATAACGTTTTCATCGTACCGGGTTACTATCATCCTCGGGCGGTTTTCATCCGAATTCTTTTTTTAATACGTTTTTACATAAAAATTCATACGCACTTTTTCTTATTTACAGTCTGCTACAGGATCGTGCATCGAACTTTTCCTTCGCGCGATTGTATTTTTCAAATTATTAAATGATTATTGTGTTTAATAGAATACGTTTTGAAATAATATCGTTTCTCCCTGGTGTGTTATTTGTATGAAAATAGAAAAATGAAAACAGAATATATAAAATAATTTTTTTTTTCATTTTTCATACCTATGACGCAATAATTTATTATAATCCATCGTATATAATCTTCAAAAACGCTAAACGCACAAAACAAACAAGTGAAAACCAGAAATATTTTTGTTAAATTTGAAATCTAAATACGTAACGAATTGTTTTTATATAGCAAATCAAAATATTTACTTACGTTATTATAATATTAAAAATGCGATGATTTAATTATTACGGTCGCAATTAAGAATAAAACAATATTTAACGATTAATAAATTTGTAACAATTAAACGAGAGGACAAAATAATCTGAATCCGTATACTCTGCAGATGATTGATTAGTAACGAAATAAAAACTGTTTAAAAAATTATCTAATATTGCACAGTTTGTCCAATAAAACCAAACGTTTTACAGGACAAAAATAATTTGACCTATAGTATAAAATATTTTATTGATTATATAATTTGTATATTTACTTGATTTGTCATATACTTGTTCATTTTAAAAATGTATTAATATATAATATGTATTTGCTCAAGGACGTTTAATATAAATTATTTTCGTTATTTCACACGATTTATATAATATTTCAAGTAAAAATCGAGTAATGGCGAAATAATATTACAAAAAATAATAATAATAAATAATGCACTTTTTAGAATTGTAATATGAATATAATAAAGTTTCGTATTTGAAAAAAAAAACATAATATAGACATGACACATAACGCGTAGGACTTCGCAGTAACCAGAAAAATTTATAATAATGGGAATCAAAAAATCTTAGAATTTTACAAAAAAATATCATTTTAGTATGTCCCCGAGTGTCACGACTAATATAAGTCTTACACGATACTCGTATACCTGGAATCAGTGACGTAGTTACAGGAGGGCGTATAAAGGGTTTCCAATTCTTCCCAGATCTTTTTCTTTATTGATATTTACGTTATTAGGTACGCAGTAAAATGATATAAATTAAATATAAATAGAGTATACAACAATAATATAATATAGGTAAATTATGAATAAAATATTAATTATAAGTAGGTAGGTACCTACTCTTATTGTTATGACATACTAATAAAATTTGGAAAATGGGTAAAAAGTTTACGATAAATATTATATAATATAATAAATGACAAATTACGTTAATTTTAGTCTATTTTTAATTAATGTTGATAACTGCAGAGATGATAATAAATAAGATCACAGAGTTTTGTTATAGTCGTTTGTGGAGATAATATAAATAATCCAAAATAGTGATAACGGATGGTAGTGAGACGAGGACTTTGACAACACCGGAAGTTCTAATCTTCGTGGGCTGTTATATAATTTAAAGACTTTTGTCGTTTTGAAGTTACTTTTGGATGCACAGCTCGAGCTGTGTCTCGACAGTCGTTTTTATAATATTATTTAACTATGGACAAAATTTATTGTCATGAGTCATAACAAAATTTATTTTATATTAATAGAAAAAAAAAATTACGTAATAACTTTTAAATTGCAAAAGTCACAAAAGAACATCACAAACAAAATGGAAATTAGAATGTCGTAGTTGTTAATAATAATTTATTACAATATGCAATAATATTGCAATATTGTCTTCAAATTCGTTTTTATACTTTATAAATATTCTTTTGCGTTATTAAACTCTTATTTTTACTTTATTAATATTAAACGTGTTATTATCTGCAGTCTTGTCGGGTCTCACGTTTTGAAGAAATTTCAAACTTTGGTTTCATTATTTATTTATGTTGAATTTATGTTATTTAAATTTAAAATGTACATAACAATATAATAAGTACAAATTAAAATTAATAAAAAAAAAGTTATAAAATTAACCAATATAGTTATTAATTAAATTTTACCCTCTACCACAGAAAAAAAACAAATTATATCCACGCCTGATTATTATTTACTACATAAATACTCCGTCAAAATAACGTACGTTAGGTACGTATTAGGCATTGTAAAATAATAGGTTATAAAATTATATTCGTGACAAAATCAAGAAACTCTTTTCTTTTCTTTTTTTAGATTTTATACCAAATATCATTAACACAAACAATTATTATAATATCTAATAATAATAATTTAAATTAAATTGATATTAGGTATATATTTTTATATTATGAGAGGTCCCCACGTATTATATGTATATATATCATATTATAATTATAATTATAAAAAAACTTAAAATAATTTAGAAAAACGTTCGTTTTCTTAGTTTAAAATAACGTTTTACAAATATTTATCATAATAATAATTTATTATAACAGTATGTTCAATTTTGCCAGTTACATACACGTAACATTCTCTGTATTAATATTTAATTTGTATTGATCTATGGAAATAATTTTGAATAATTAATTGTTAAAACAAATACCTTTTACGTTTTTCTACTTAATGGTTTTAATTCAGTTTATGTGTGTTTGAGTTTAGAATTATTATTAATATCGTACATAACTAATTTATGTTTAATTTGATATTAATCTGTGCATGTATAGGTAATGGATTATTTATTTATATATTGATTATTTGATTGTGTAGTAATAATTATTTGTTTATTAATTATTATAACATCATTATCAATGAATATCAAGTAAAATAATATTAAAATGAATCGGTTGTTTATGAAAGGGGTCGAGTAACATTTTTTCAAAAAAAAAAAATATTTTAATAAATTTGTATTCTATTACTATAGACAAATCATTTGCTTATGAAAAGAGTCAAATTTATAAATTATTAGTTCCTGTTATATGGCTTATGACAATTCAAATATTAAGTTTATTTATGAAAGGTGTTATGTAACATACTTAACTCCTTACATAAATAATAAAAATAATTATAAATTAATATCAGAACTTAATATAATAATAATGTATAATATATTTATTGTTTAGAGATATGTTTCCTCACACCGATGTAGAATACTCCACATATTATAAAGTGTTTAAAGATGATTTTTAATTAAAAGTTTGGTAGACCCCAAGTAGATACTTGTTGTCAATATGAGGAATTGAGTGTGAAATTGAAAAGTCCTAGTTTAAATGATGTAGCAAAACGTGTAGCAGCTGCTGAGCCTTTAGTACACAAGAAAAGGAGCAATAAATTTTATTCTAATTTTAAAGCAAAGTTCAGAAGAGGCAAAAAAAAAAAATGATTAATTTTGTATTTTGATTTTATGCAAAATATAAATCTACTTAGTATATTACCAGTGCAAGAAATATTTTATTAAGGCAGTTATCATTTTATCCATTTCACCATTTGACATTCATAATCTTAAAAATAGGTAATAATTCTATGATATATTTATACCATGAAAGTACAGCTCATAAAGGACCAAATGAAGTATGTTCATTTTTAATGAATTATACTCGTATAAATGAAAATGTGCCATCATCAGTTGAAGAATTGCATTTGTATAGTGATGGATGTGGTGGTGAAAATAAAAATAACCGTGTAATTAGATTTTTATTAGCTTTAACAGATACAGGAAAATTCAAAAAAATTTTTTTTTAGATTACCTGTAAGAGGACACTTATTTTTTCCATGTGATAGAGACTTTGGGTTAATTAAAAAAGTTTTAAAAAAACCCTATAGATATTACCAATAATTTAAAGGAGTTGACAAATATAATTTGCAGTGCTAGTAAAAAACTTAATAAATTTTCATTTAATTTGGTAAGGAGGAATGACGTTATTGATATAAAAACTTGATGAAATTATTTACAGGTAGGTATATAAAAAAACTGCATTTTCATTAGAAAGTCAACTTTTAAAAAGAGGTAAAAAGGACCCATTTACTGTCTTTCTATAGACAATTTGAATTTAATTCTGATCTAAAAGGTGTTCTTACTGTTGGAGAATTTGTAAATGGTATTGTAAAGAAAACTTTAATAAACCAAAAGCTTTGATAACTCTGCCTTCAACACAAGCATAGGTATAAAAAATTGTATAATACAAAAAGAAAAACTTCAAGATATTCAAAAGGTTGATAAATATATAACTGAATTTAGGAAATATCATAAAGAATATTTAAAATTTTATAAAACATTTGAAAATTGGCCAACACCATAAAAATATATTATAATTTCATAATACTATTAATAATATATAAAATAGAGTAGGTAATGTTTTTTTTTCTAATTTTTCTAAGTATTAATTTTTTTAAGAAGTCAATAATTTATTTTAATACATATAATATCATAATTAAATTATGTTTTTACTAATTACAAATGTGTTATTGACTTATTGTAAATTTGTAACTAACAACGAAATAATATAAATTCCAATATAATTTTGATTAATATCTAATATTATTTTAGTTCTATACTATTAATATGCTCATCATAATTATGATCATTAATTTATGAAATGTGATAAGATATATATAACATGTTTATGAAAAGTGTTAAGTACAAATTATACTGATATAATTTTTTGGAAAATTTGTATTAAAAAGAAATAATTATAAATTTAAATATACTTAAATTATACTTTATAAAAATACTTTAACTTTTTTTTAAAAATTGTAAACAAAAGAAAAACCGTTTTTTGTGATTTCCCAAAAATTTCACTTTTTCTATTTAGCAATTTAGCTCTTTCATAAATAACCGATTCAAATATAATTATTAAAAAACAATCACAATTATTAATTATTAAATGCACAAATAATTGACTATTTGTATGTCATAAAATATAATATAATATTAATTATAGATATTAAAATATTATTTTGTTGAATCATATGATAAAACACGTTTTTCTTCATTTATCTTATGCGTTGTTGAACTATTATTAATCTATTAACGTCTATTATATAGCTATATTCCGTTATATCAGAAATTTAGAATATTCTTAAAATTCAATAATTATTAAAATAAAAATAAAAATAAACCGAACAATAATTTGGTGTACACTAGCTGTATTGTATTATATTGTTTATGCAAAATTGTAAATACGAAAAATTTATTATGTCAAGGGATATATTTTTTATCCCAATAAAAGCCTAACAACTATATCTTCTCCCTCGGTAGTTTTTCAGAATTAATTTGATTTATTATTCTGAAATGCATTGTAATGTTTGTTATTCATGCTAGTTTGCATTTATTTATATAACATCTTATACTATACCTACCTATATTTAGTGGTTACTTCGTGTTTAGGGGCTGTGGCCATTCGTGTTGAATTTATAACTCATATTTTTACATTTATTAATTATCAATTGTTACAAATTAACTTTAAATATTATGTTATTTGCCTTAATTACGTTATAAAAATGTATGAACAATATAATTAATTTTAATTGAGTTACGTATATGAATCCATTGAAATAGGTAATTTTATTCAATTAATTTAATTTAGTATTAAAATTTTGAATAATACTTAAACACAAAATAAAAAATTTTACAAAGATTTTTTTTTTAAAAAAATTTCAAAATATAATACTTAGAAAACGTATAGAAAATGAATATCATGTAGTCGTTTCAATATAAATTGTTTAATATAATATACAGTAAATAGAAAAAATATTTTTTTTTTTTTTTTTTTTTTTTTTTTTTTTAATAATTTCTAATCAAAATAAATCAAACAGATAAAAAGGTTTCGAGGGAGACACGTTCGATAAAACGCTCTGTATGATATAAAATAATAAAATATAATAAAATATTATATAATATTATAATATATAATAAAATATTTACCCGTGTGAGGTGTGACAATTGATATTCTCAATTATTGATACAATAAATGTATGATAATCATAATATTAATAACTGAAAATTGTAATTAATAATCTGTTATTTGATTTCCATGTATAGTAATAATTAAAAATAAATTTAGTAAGAATTACGTAATATTTCGTTCTGCTTTATTACTCGTAATATATTTATTCGTTAATATAATATGTCGGAACAAATATAATACCTACTTAAAATTTATATATTTGAAAACAATATTAATTTATATATATTTTTCCGCAGACGAATCGATATTTGAAGACGTGTGGCATCGCATAACCGTCGGTTTGGTCGAAACCTTTTCAATGTCGGAGCCGCCATCCTCGCACCGCAGACGGCAGCCACATGATCGCTGGCGAACCGCGTCAGTCGCACTTACCGTGGTACTGGTCATCGTGGTCGCTGCGTTGTCTTGCTGCATTTTCGGAGTGATCACGATATTATATCGCCGTCAATACTTCAATGGCCGGGTGGACCTAGATCGCGGTTACGGTATCACCTGTAGTGGCGGTAATGGCGGTCCGATTGACGACGCCGAAGAAGTCGGAAAAATAATCGTCGCGCATCAAAACCAAGACGCGCTGCAACCGTCGGTTCACCAAGAACATCCGTCGTCATCGACAAGGTCGTCTCATCGACGGCAGCCCGAGGACTACGCGACCGACGACACGTCCAACAACAATCACACGGACGTGACAATGCCGCTGCTGCAACAACAGCAATACCATCAACAAGTGCGATACCAATCCAAAGAGGAAACGAAAAATCAACCGCTGTCCAAATTTCCGTTGGCAGCTCAGCACAACTGTAGTGATACCGGCCGTCCTCCAGTCGTAGTGGTAAAGAACCCGATTGCAGCCAAACACGACGACGGTACTGGACCAGACATAGTCATGTCCACGGCCACAGCGCTGGCTAACCCTGGTATAAAAATATCCAATTTTTTAGAATATTCCAATCAAATCGTTTGAATACATTTTTCAGTACTTTTCGACATTTTGAAAGAATTTTTTTAGTATTTTTAATACTTTTTAAACGAATTGTTCACGATGTAAAAACATCGATAAAATTTGAAATTTATACACGATAATAATATATAGATATGATAAAACTCAATTTTTTCAATAACATTTTAAAATTTATTATTATATAATAATTAGGCACATCTAAAATTACAAAATTTATAAACATCTGTGTGACTTTATAATTAAGAAATACCATTAACAATATTAAAGATATGATATACAGATAATAAAACAATTTTAAGCGTACGGAGAATAACTTCAAAGGTTTTTAAATTAAATTTTCTAAACGTCCAAAATATCTGAATGTACGTAAATGGTCTTGGAAAACAGAATAATTTATAAATATTTTATTATATTTGTTAAATTGTTTTGATATATAATCCTTGCATTCTATACTTTAAAAAAATTTAAATTTTAAAGAATTTTTTTTTTACGAAATTGCTAATAGGTACGTAAAACATAAAATGATGATATATGTACTTTTTCAGTAGAATTCGAAAATAATTAATTAAATATAGAATACTTCGGGTAAATGTTTCAACGTACTTCAATGAAATTTTCAATACAAATTTAAATACAATATGAAATTTTCACACGTTGAATATCATAATATTTTAGGAAATAATCAATTTTGTTAATAGCACAATACGCCTATTTAATTTTGTTAAAAATAAAATACGAGTATAATATTGAACATTTATTTTTTGAAATAATATAATAAATTATAATATATTTTAGACTTATAAGTTATGATAATTAACACATTCGAGAAATTATTATTATTTTTTTATTTTTAATTAATTTTATCCAACGTTTCAACATGACGTGTTTAAATAACCGTATTTTAACAATAGCCAGTAAAAATGAATTATAATTAAACGTCTAATAATAATCAGTACTTGATTTGGAAGGGGGACACGGGGGGACGGAGTACCTCTTCTATTTTTTTATTTTTTTGAGCGTTCCCCCAGTAATTATTAAATCCCCTATGATATTACATTTACATGTACTTAAGCATATTAGGGGGGACGCTAATTTTTTGAAAGTCTGATAGTCCCCCTTCTTTTTTTTCTCCAAATCAAACACTGATAATAATTAGAATAAAATAGGTATAACATAATGTGTAAATGTATGATAATATAAAAATAAATTTATTTTAAAAAAAATATTATTTTATGTGTAAGTACATAAAATAACGCGCGAATTGTACGTAGGTATATTGCAAACGTGAATTAAATTTTAATATTTCATCCCACGCGATTCATATTTTGTATTCTTTATTATTGATAAATCGATATTAATCTTCAGCGACCTCTCCGTCTCCCTATCAAAATTAAGGTTTGTTCTTCAACGTCTAAAAATATTTTAATGACGTATTATTCACGAGCGTATATCTATGTCATATATGCGATCAGCGAGTGGCGAATAGTTTAATTTGAATGACACAATTTTAATTTTTAAGTCCGGTACAATCTAATATTTCGCGCGTTTTAATAGCCGGTGTAAATATAACAGAATGTTATTATTTTATATTCTGAGCGTAGCGAAGAATGTATTGGTTTTTACAATGAGGTGTGTCTTTTTTTTTTTTTAAGTATGAAGACACTTTTACTACCCGAAATAATGCTCCGATTATAACTAATAGCATATGTTTCCGGTAGAAAAGTGGGTTTAGTCGGTACTTTATTTAGGCCATTTTTCGATTTTCTCAAAATTGACCTTATGCGGTAGAAAAAACGACAAAAAAAAAAGGCATTTTTCACGAAAATGCTGACTTAATATTATTTATATTACAAAAAAAACAAATCTAAATTAACTGAATTCGCAATGGACATTAGTGAATTTATTGTGGAAGAAAAAGAATAATTATTACGTTTTACGTATATTTATAAAAGTGAATAAATCATGATTTCTTGTAAAATTAGTTATGGCTTTAAAATTTAGTTTTTCTAATATTTCTTGGCATTCAATGTTGTTATTTAATAATTTAAAAAGAAAAATATAAGATAGATATTTTCTACGATTTTTTAAAATAGGAATGTTAAAAAAACCAGATATTCCTTCATAACCTGAATAGGGTTAAAAAAATTTAAAATAAGAAAAAAAAGACGCACATCATTGTAAAATCAATACAACGATTACATATTACAATTTACTTTACAGTAAAACATTTAATTAAAACAATTCTACCACCAACTTTAGAGTTTTAGACGGTCTCGAGGATCCGATATTGATATGTAGGTACCAAGGGCGTCCTCAGGGGGGCAAGTAGGGGTAGTTGTCCTCTCCTTGGTTTTTTTCTGGGTAAGTTATTATAATCACTTAATATACGTATATAGGTAATACCACAAAATAAAATTATTACATATTTTAATTTATAAATTAAAATTTTTTGCACCCCGCTTGACAAATTTGGGCGTCCGCCCTTGGTAGGTGAATGAACCTATATGAAATAAGAAAAATAAAAAAATATAAAATTATAAATAAATAATAAAAATAATAAATAATAATAGGTAATATAATATGATTTTGGATTATTAATTTCTTATCTCATAATTCCACAAATGAACGGTCGAATTTGAACTGTCGTCGATTGTTGGCGACTCTTTCTATTTTCTAATATTTATAGAGATATATTTAATATTTATACAAACAATGTAATAATTAATATTTAAATTTTAATTACTTAGCTAGTAGTAGGTTGAAACAGCTGACTTTTGGACTTTGGAGTAACTTTGTGGCCGTGTAATATAAATAATAATCTATATGGTAATA
>JAIUCT010000012.1:5790115-5827265 GCA_021307375.1 Tetraneura akinire | reverse complement strand
CACGATTAAATATTATAATTGTGATACTTTACATTTGTAAAAAATTCGTTTTGATCAATGAAATATTTTTTAAACAACAAGCACGATTAAATATAATTATTGTGATAATTAAAATTAACTATAAAACAAAAGCAATTATGGGCTGGATTTCTTCAAAAAATGGGCCGAATTTATTTTCTGTTGCCCCTCTGAATTTGAAATCTGCGCACGCCTATGAATAGGTTAATAATAATAATTGTACATTATGTTTTCATATTCCTATATAAAAGCGTTACCAGTGTTAAACGTATTATTATTTTTCGGAATATTAAATAGATGAATTATACCTACCTCCATACAAAAGTAAATTAGACAAATTTCGAAATTGTATTATTATTATTATTTTTTATTATTTTTTTTAAATTTAGCAAAAGTTTTATTTATATTTGTGGTTATATATGAAATCGACCTCTAAACTTTGTCATATTTATTGTGTACATATCAATATATATATATATATATATATTACCAAATGTTTTAATACTGAAGTAAAATGTTTTAATAATTACCTATTATTATTTTGGTCAATATTACGTGTGCGGTAACCCATACCATAACCACAGTTCAATATTATACGAATATATAATATCATGCGCGCAACTATGCCTATAATATAGTAGTGATGTAACTATGTAAGTAGGAAATTTTCATTTTAGAAATTTCTAACCTTTGGAAATTTCCAATAGAAATTTCTAGAGAAAAATTATTGTATTATTTGTTTTTATTTAAATTAATTTTATTTTAATAATAAAGCAATTGATGCCGCGAATGAAATATATATAATGAAAGATAAGAATTAAGAATATCTGATATTTATTTTAAAAAATTATACTTCAACATCAGATTCTGATTTTTAATTTGTATTAACTCTGTATTATTGTTTATATTTTAAAAATAAAATATTTGAATATTAAATTAATAAAATTTGAATAGTATATTTTTCTAATGTTTTAATAATATATATTATAATTCCTATATATTTACACACTTAAGGACTGAAAATAAGCTCTATTGATAAATTTAATTAAATTTGTAAATTTCTCTTTTGAAATTTCTAGAATTTTAAATTTCTGAAATTTTACATCACTACTATATTATAGTATAGGTATATACAAAAGCTTGTATAAAATATCAAAATATTTATTTGAAAAGACGATAGGTATTGTACAGCAGTAAAAATGATAATAATCATGGAAGGATAGTGTTTTATTTGTAATAAAATATTTGAATGCGATCCATTAATAATATTAATTATTATCGCATTCGAAAGAAACGATTCTGAGCGAATTTCAGTCAGAGTCAGATGTGATATCCGGTATAACGAACATAACCAAACCTGCAGTATTCGGACTTAATTCGGACTTGTAGGATATGTAAAAATCTGCATACGAATATAAAATTATCTCAATATAATTTTCAAGTCTTATCTACACGATCTACGTAAATTATATTCGTGTTTCGTATCTTAAATTCATCAAATTTATATAGTTTTCTCCAATTATATACTGATTTTTTACAAAATTCGTTTTTCGTACAAGGAAAGAACTTGCAATAATTTTGCCGTATAATTTGTGATAATAAACCAAGACTCTTATACAATTTTATACGGTTGATCCGGGCACAAAAAACATGTGCCCGCCGCCTGATACACTTTTATTTTCCATAAAATATCTAAATTCTAAATGAATAATAATAATTATATATCTGTATTTTTTTTAGATTCTGAGCGAAGCGAAGAATGTATTGGTTTTACAATGATGTGGGTCTTTTTTTTTTTTTTTGTTTTTTTTTTTTGTTTTTTTTTTTTTTAAGTATGAAGACACTTTTACTACCCGAAATAATGCTCCGATTTTCACGAGTGTTGTATGTTTTCGATTGCAAATTGGATGTAGTTTGTACTTTATTAAGGTCATTTTTCGAATTTCCCAAAATTGACCTCATGTCACACAGAAAAAGGACGAAAAAATAACGAAAAAAAGGATATTTTTCCTTCGACGAATTTGATTCATCGGATAAATTTGTTTATAATAGTAACCATAGTGATAATATAAATATTATTGTTACTAATAGCAACCAAAGTAATAATATTATTATTGTTACTAATAGCAACCAAAATAATATTATTGTAAAAAAATGACGAAAAAACGGCATTATATGACGGAACTTCGCTCAGAATCGTTTTTTCGAATGAAATGGTTTGCCATTGCATTCAAATTATAATTAAAATTAAACACTATGATTGCACACCTGTATCCCTTCCCTTGCTTTTTTTTTTTTAAATATTATAAGTTATACCATTTACAAAATATTAAACCTAATAAACCTAATATTATTTTTATTTAATTAAAATTTTTATAATATTTTTCATTTGATATTTTAGGTGGGGCACGTGCTCGTGTGCCCCTTGCACGAGCCGCCACTGGTTATGATTATAAATTTATAACTAACTATTAGTATACAATTTTATCGTCGCTCAAAATAACATGTGTTTCCAGACTAATAATCCAACAACTACGGAAAATGTTATATTTTTCAGTTGTATGTCATAATATAAAAATTTCTATTTACCTATTTGAGTATAAAATTTATTTGTGTTTTTATTGATAAGGCCCATTTTTAAAGTCATCACAAATACCTAATTGTCATCATTAAGTTAATATTATGTTAACAATAACCGCGACTACTGACGGGTCTTCATCGACATCTATCACAGTCACAATTCCGAGATCTCAAAAGTGTTTTATATATAACTAAATAAAAATCGTCACAAGCCATAAGAAGTGTTTTCGAACCAGGAGAACTCCCCCCTCTAGACTCGTATTGAACATATAATATTTTGGATAAATCATAATAAAAATATTTTATATTTTTGCTATTTGTACATAACAACTTTGTACTTACTATAAACATGTGTAAATAATATGGAAAACACAACTCATAATTTTATGTTAGTCGAGTATCAATTAAACATTGAAATAAAAATTCCACGTATATCATTAAAGCATATTCAACGACCAAATTATTCAACATATCTAACCCTGATGATTACTTTAGACTTGCTTTATATATAACTTATATATAGATTCCTTAATTCAGTCTTTAGAAGTTCGTTTTAGTGTAAATTAATGAAGTACCATTTAAATTAGCATTCTTACATCCTTCAACAATGTTAAAGATGGAAACAAATGATTTTATTATAATTTTACAAAACAATTATAAAACCATTATAAAATAGACAATTTAGTAGAAGAAGGGCAAACTTGGTAGGTACCTATGATTATTGGGCAACAATAAATGAAACATCCTCAGTAGTTGACGATGATAATATTTCATTCTATCTAAAAGATTCTGAATTTTATCCAACCATAAGAAAATGTATCTTAATTTATATGACTATCCCACCAACCACTTGTACTATCGAAAGAACATTTAGCACACTACGTTGCGTTAAAACATGGCTACGTTATACAATGAGTGAATATCGTTTGTCGGGGCTATGTATGTTAAGTTTGCATAAAAAAAATTAGAAGAAATTAACTTAACAGAAAAAGGAGTAGATGAATTTGGGAAAAGATAAAGGAAAATTACAATTTGTCATCAATTAATTGAACTTAAATTTTTTTATTCGATTAAATATGTAAATTATAATCAAAATATTACGTAATGAACACTACATATTATAAAGTATTAATGTATAATATGATATTAATTTATTATGTATTGTAACTATATATATTTAATAAACAATAGTAAATAAAAATATTTAATAGGTTATAATATAAATGTTTTTTTTTTTTTTTTGTCCGTTGTCCCTCCCCTAAACTTTCATCTATGGGCGCCCTTGCATAATTAATTATGAATTTAAACATTTATTATTATATTGTAATAATTAAATGCTTAAAATTTGACATTTTATAAAATAATGATAATGTATTTGTACCTATTATTGATTTTAAGGAATAACCATCGAAAATGCATACAACAATAAATAAATATCATGTTCATCGCATTCACCCATAACAATGAAGTAACTATAATTACACCTAACGTAGACACAAATACAAATCCCAAAAGTCTACCAGCTACACTATGAATTAATTATAAAATACAATGTCATCGTCACACAAAATAAAATAGGTTTTAAGCCGGTTTAAATTATTCATACAATTACGGTAAATGAGATAATTTACAATATAAAATGTTAAATGATACAAATTTCACTTTTTACTAAAGTCTACAATTTATTTGTATTTGTATTCTTTTTTAACAAACTAATTTTTAGCCATTACAAATGCCTTAATGTTAACAAGACAATAATAACATCATGATTTTCAATGCGTCAATACATGCATCTGAAGTGTAGCAAGTAGAATACATATTAATTATTTATATAAAAATAAAATCAATGGTGATATCCACGTTAAACTAATAATACCAAAAAGTACATTTGTTACAATAATAAACTACTCGTATTTTAGGTTTATAATGTATATCAAACACATTTATTCAATTTACTTATCAATAGATAAAAATTACAAATTAAAATGAAATTAAGGTAAAAAAAAAAAAAAAAAAATTAATATAAATTATCGGTTACAATAATTATAAATAATCTGTGTGACTTATGTTAATTTATGTATTTACTGTATTTATAGAATGACTATATTTACTAATAATTATATCTTATTATATCGTATTATGTTCATTAGACTTCATTTCTATCACAATCAAAAATCCAAATAACATAAAGCTAATATAAATAATTGTTTAAATATAATCAATAATATTTACGCACAAGTCAAGAATATAATATAGAATTTTAATTTCAAATCCACTAAATTTAACTTTTCATTTAATTATTAACATTCATTTTTCGGGCTTCAATAATTCGTTCATAAAATTCTTGAGGTAGACCAATTTTTTTTAGATTTTCATCGCTTGTTCTAAACATATGTTTTTTAAAATAATGAAGCATCGCTTCCCAACATATGACTTTTAATTTGGGTATTGTAATCCAGGCACACATAATATCATTTGTGAGTCCAATCCCAGCAATAACATCATAACTAGAACTACTAGAGTCTACATCACCAAAACAGTAAATGCGGCCAGAAGGTGTAACAGAAACAGAATGGAAGTATGGTCTTGTTGGCATTACACATGTAGTAAAATTTTTCCATTGTAAGGTGTCTAAATCAAACCGCCAAACATCATTATAGAATCTATAGAAACTATTTCTTCCACCACATATATATACAAGATTTGGATTTACAGGACACTGAACACAACCAATTTCGTATCGATTATCTGGACAACCAGGAAGTGGAACCGTTTGGTCACGATTAACTGGAAGAGTGTCCCATTTTTTGGAGACTACATCGAACACATGGATTTTCTAAATAAAAATAAATTTACTATATTACAAAAATGAATATGTTAACAGCAAGTCATTGAGAGGACAATAAAATGACATTCATATCTTATTATATAAAGGGTAATGTTTAATGTTTATATTTGGGAAAAATATAAATAGTAGGTAACTAATTATCTTAAATTACCTAGGTACATTATAATTAATTTCAAATTCAAATTTTTTTATACAAAATTATTTTAAAAATTAATTAATTATTCATTTTAAGTTAATATCATTAAATTGTTTATAAGTATAAACAAATCAAGGAGAAATATATTAATAGAAAATAAATAAATAAAATAGCTGATACAAATGCCGCAGGGATATAGGTGTGCAAATCATAATATTTAATTTTAATTAGAATTTGAACGCAATGATAAACCATTGCATCCGAAAAAACTGATAATGTAGTTATTGATTAATATATTGTAATGTACCAAGAACACCCACTATCCTACCGGTAATATATGCTATTCATGAAAATCAGACCATTATTTCGGGTAGTAAAAGTGTCGTCAGACATAAAAACAAAAAAATAACAATATCAATTTTAAACAGCAATAAAAAAAAATTGAGACTATGGAATTTTCTAATATTTTGATATGATGACTTTAGAAAAAAATAAAAATAAAAACACATCATTGTAAAACCAATACATTCTTTACATCGCTCAGAATCTAATATAACTCAATTTAAATTTTAATATTTAGTTTAGAAGATTTTCTTAAATATAATAATGAATATTATTTTATTTGGCAGTTATAATTATATGATTGTCAAAATATTAGAATATTACAAATTAATTTTTTTGAATAGATATATAAATATAATAAAACATAATTTATACTAACTGAAAATGCATAGTAATCATCTCGGATGTCTATACCACTTTCTATATAACCGAATACGTAGATTCTATTTTTATAGAATACTTTTTCATGTCGCCATGAATTATCACTTGCTAGAACGTTATGCCGTGATTTATATAACAACTCCCATTTTCTATTACTCAGATCAAATCGATGAACATCCATTTCATGGATTCCATTCCATTTCAAACCATGACCAACTAAATAAATGTATTCACTATCCATTAATAGGTTAGGTACAAAATGTATTAATACATCTGGTCTACATAATGGCCGTGGAATATTGCCCGATACTTGTAACTCATCAAATTGCATTCCTTTCTCTGTAAATTCATTAGCTAAATTTCCTGGAATTATAATAAAATTAAATAATATATTTATAATTAGGTACTTATATAAGTATTATATTATATATATTAAAATATTACCCAAAAACAAGGGATTATCACAACCTAATCCATATATAAGAGTATTGCTAAAAAAGGGTTGTATACCATTTATAATTATTATATTTCCAGACAGTATAGAAGAACTACATAGTAATTCTTGCGGGACATTTCTACATGTTATTTTTTTCCATTCGCCTAAATCAAAAGAATATTTCCATAGTTCTTTCATAGTTGTTGTTACTTGATGACCATTAGAATGCTAAATGTAAAATAAAATAAATTTTAAAATTAAAAAGGCACGAAAAAAAAAAAAAAAATACACATGTAATAAAAAACGGTGCTATTATAATGTGCGATCTACCAATCTCGATTCTGGTGTAGCTTACGATCTACCAGCCTATTTTTGCTGAAAGCAATTTATGAGCCACTTATTACCGATAAAGAACTGGTTAGTAATAGGTATCATAAAATAATTAAGTCTCATGATGCATTATGTATAGAATATTGATGATTGGCCATCGCATAGTTTTCAAAAGTGAGGAAAGCTCATTTCGCCTGCCGGCTCCGCTCGCTTCCTCAAGTGCCGCCTTGCGGTATAACTTCATAACTAAGTATAACTTTCGCTCTCTAACATGATCACCTACTCACCCACCCATTTTAAAAATTGGTGTCGCAACTGCTACACCTAGATATATATAATGTCCACAGGTAGAGCAGATGTAAGCCGTATATCGTACGCTACACTAGCACCTAAGACACATATATCAAAATTGTTTGTTTAAATTGATAATTTTTAAAAGTAATAAGAAATAATGTCTAACTTGTGTTTGTGAGTTGTATTTTCCATAGGAGAATAAATAGGCATTGTTACACACCACACGATGATCTTTTCTTACAAAAGGAATTTGTGAGGGATCTTGATTTTTCTCTAGTACAATAAACTTAAAAGGCTTAAACTTGTATAATGAAATTTTGTTATTAGACATATTTTTACTGCATGCCATCTGTAAAGAAATCATTTGCTAAATTATAATTCAATAAAAATCTAAGAACTGTAAATAGAGATAATTTCAACAAATATTTTATATTCGGTGTAAATAAAATATAATTGAAGTGACCTCAGGAACATGATTGACACAACCTAATGCACCAAACTACAAATTTAAAATAAAGCAGTGGCGGCATTTTGGAGGGGGCAGAAGTATGCATTTGCCCATCCATCCCTAAATTTTTAAAGTGAATTTGGGCCAGCGACATGACATGTACCTACTGTTCACGAATCAACGTATTAATCTTAATGAGCCGCTACAATTATACAATTGTGAATGTGATTTGTGATCTTAATATCATATTATCATAAATACGTATCTATACTATAGTATAAAATATATAGGATAACATTATACGTATTATGCACAATATCATGTCATCTAATATAATATGTAATGTCATGTATCAAAATTTAAATAAAAAATATATATATATATAGGGACCATGGAGGAACTCTTGGATTACTTTATAAATCATAAAGCTATTTGGCCGGTTATTATTTTACCCTGTCTTAGGAGATAATGAAATTACAGTATTACACCACTGAAATATAGTAAACCGACATTACGATTGAAATTTTTTTTTCTAAATCAATATACAATCCATACGCACGATATAAATTAATCGGAGAACGTTTGGTCAAACGTAATTTATTGTATATATTATGCGCTTACCTTTTTAATTTTGTTAAAGTATTAAGTAGGTAGAAATTAATTAAGTTAATTACTAAACTAACAAATCGTTTTAACGTTTAACATTATAGAAAAGCCCAAAACTAATAAAATATTATGCCGTTTGTCTGAACGTCGGGTAAAACCACACAATAGAACAATCAGAATGGACACTGATAACAGTTGTTTACGTGGCACAAAACGCACTCGAAACGTACACAGTTTCACCATTTGTACAAAAACAAAATATTGTATCTAGTCAACCATATTGACAAACTCGTAAAATATTCGAATAACATTGCCGGCACAGCACAATAGGTACTTTTTTTGTATTAGAAAATAGGCTGTGTGTAGAGAGCCGGACGTCCGTGTTTTTCATGCGTACCCGAACGTCACGAGCGGATCAAAACCACACGAGAGCTTCCCAGCAGCATCGTTTTTGGCATCCGCAAACGCGCTCTCAGTGGAGTAATGCAGAGTTACTAGTTTGGCATCATTTTGGCATCGCAGCGCTACCTGGATGTCAATTTTTGTATTGTTACCACAGTCAATTCGAATAATTTTTAAGTCTTTGTGGTGGAAAATATAATATTATTTTAAATTATTAAATAAAATGGATACTGTTATTAAATGTACGATTTGCGACAAAAAATAGATTTTTGTACAATAACAATATTACTGTTATAGTATTAATAATATTAAGTATTATGTACTACCACTCCATTTTATTATACACTAAATACTCATTATATTTATAAAAAATGGAATATTAAATTGTATTAAAGTATTATTATTAATATGAGTTCTAAGACTAAAGATTATGAAAGCAAACCAAACAAAAATAATACATTCATTAAAACATAAATAAATGTATGGCAGAATTTGGTTAATATTTCCTAAAATGCTAACCATAACGGCAAAACAATTATTATAATTAACTGTATAACATGTTTAGTGCCGTAATCTACTGTATTAATTACGACCTTGTCGACCTTACTCTATTTTAATTTATCTCCGTAAAGTAAACTATCAATAAAAATAATTTTTAAGTCATAGTGAAATATGTATTAAAGTTTTGTCGCAAATCGTACATTTAATAACAGTATCCATTTTATTTAATGATTTAAAATAATATTATATTTTCCAACACAATGACTTAAAAATTATTTGAATTGACTGTGGTAACAATACAAGCATTGACATCCAAGTAGCGCTGATGAGAATTATGATTAGCGGATGCCAAAAATGTAGAAAACTAGTAACTCTGCATTACTCCACTGAGAGCGCGTTTGCGGATGCCAAAAACAATGCTGCTGGGAAGCTCTCGTAAAACCACCTGTTCCAAAATGTGCAAATTCCTCCTGTTATTTCCAATATTTTCTTTTGATTTATAATGACTATTAATGACATTATATTATAAAGATTAATAAGGAATAAGTTGATTTCAAGTGGAAGGAACCCTCGATACGCCTGCCGGCTCCGCTCGCTTCCTCAAGTGCGGCACTTATCGCCAAATAAATATATCAAACCTAACAAGGCCGTAACTGAGGGGGGGGGCAGGGGTACCCCTCCCGAAATTTTTCCAAAATCTATATTTTTTAATATTAAATAAATTATTAAAAATTTACTATCCCAATAGTAGTTTTATTATTATTATTAAATGTTATATTATAAAATAAAAGGAATTTTATTTCAGAATACTTGTATTTTATGCCAACGGAGAAAATCTAATAATAATAATAATTACTTCAGTAAAATTTTCAAACCATAAAACCCAAAACTGCCAATTTTATCAAACATTATATAGGTACATAAAAACGAGAATTTTATGAAATTTTCAGTCCTATATTTTGTAGAAAAATTAACGTAACGGTTTCAATATTTCACCACGTATATATAGTAGCTATTTCATAGAATATCAAATAAAAAAAAATATAAAAATTGAAATTAAATAAAAATAATATTAGGTCTAATATTGGAAAATGGTATAACTTATCATATTAAAAATAAAAAATACAGATATATAATTATTATTATTCATTTATAATTTAGATATTTTATGGAAAATAAAAGTGTATCGGGCGGCGGGCACATATTTTTTGTGCCCCGATAACCTAATCGTATAATAATATTTATAAATGACAAAATTTCACTTTTGTATGACAAATAATATATTACTAGTTATTAAACATTGAATTAAGGTGAAATATATAATTATCAAGAATAATTATGGGCAGTAACTAGTAATTGATAATGATGGGGAAAATATTTGTGTCCCAATTCTATTGAACTCCACGAGCCGCCACTGTATGCAGTAGTCCTTTGGGGCATAGCCCCATCCTCACGAAAAGTGCTGCGAAGCAGTGCTTGAGGAAGTGAGTAGAGAAGGCAGTGGTAACGAGCTATTCCTACCACTCGATAACTATTTTTTTTTTTTTTAAAAAAAAGTAAAAAAATCTCTTAGTAGCTATACTAAAATTTTTTTCTATTATTTTGCCTAAAATCAATCAGAATATATATAATGCCAGGCATTATATATATTGCTGGAATTATACAAAATGCCGGTAACGTATATATATATATATATATACACATATATAGTATATAAATAAACTCAATGGTGATATGCATGTTAAACTAATAATACCAAAAAATACATTTATTACAATAAAAAAAACTATTTTAGGTTTGTAATGTATATCAAACACATTTATTAAATTTACTTATCAATAGACCAATAGATTAAATAATTACAAATAAAAATGAAATTGATTGAAAAAAAAAAAAAAAAAAAAAGAGTTATTATTGGTTATAATAATTATAAATAATCTATGTAATTTATGTTAATTTATGTATTTACTGTATTTATAGAATGACTATATTTACTAATAATTATATCTTATATTATTATGTTCATAGATTTCATTTTTATCATAATCAAAAATCTAAATAACATAAAGCTAATATAAATAATTGTTTAAATATAATCAATAATATTTATGTACAAATCAAGAATAAAATAATTAAATTTCAATTTCAGGTCCGCTAAATTTAATTTTTCGGGCTTCAATAATTCGTTCATAAAATTCTTGAGGTAAACCAAGTTTTCCTAGATTTTCATCGCTAGTTTGAAGCAAATATTTTTTAAAATAATGAACTGCCGCTTCCCAACATATAAATTTTAATTTGGGTATTGTAATCCAGGCAGAAATAACATCATTTGAGCGTTGTAGTAGACTACCATTAAAAACTTGATTACAAGCTATACCACCATAACAGTACATGCGGCCAGAAGGTGTAACAGCAGTAGAATGGAAGTATAATGGTCTTGGCATTACACATTTAGTAAGATTTTTCCATTGTAAGGTGTCTAAATCAAACCGCCAAACATCTTTAAACAATCGGTAACCGTTAAATCCACCACATATATATACAAGGTTTGGATATTCAGGACACTGAACACAACTATGGTAGCTTCGATTATTTGGACAACCTCTCGGAACCGTTTTGTCATCTTTAACTGGAAGAGAGTCCCATTTTTTGGAGACTACATCGAACACATGGATTTTCTAAATAAAAATAAATCTACTATATTACAAAAATTAATATGTTAACAGCAAGTCATTGATAGGACAATAAAATGACAATCATATCTTATTATATAAAGGGTAATGTTTAATGTTTATATTTGGGAAAAATATAAATGATATCTAATTATCTTAAATTACCTACATTATAATTAATTTCAAATTCAAATTTTTTTATACAAAATTCATTTAAAAATTAATTAATTATTATTAATTTTAAGTTAATATCATTAAATTGTTTATAAGTATAAACAATTCAAGAAGAAATATATTAATAGAAAGTAAATAAAAAATATAACTCAATTTAAATTTTAATATTTACATTATTTATATTACAGATTTTCTTAAAATATAATAATGTATATTTGGCAGTTACAATAATATGATTGTCAAAATATTTGAATATTACAAATTAATTTTTTTGAATAGATATACAAATATAATATATTTTATACGTACTGAAAATCCATAGTAAATACTTTGGACACCTCCTCGTCCACCACCAAATACGTATATTCTATTTTTATAGAATACTACTTCATGTAGATATCTAGGTTCAGGTTCTTCATCTTTACCGCGTGAACTATATAACATCTCCCATTTTCTATTACTCAGATCAAATCGATGAACATCCATTTCATATTCATAACCAGATGTACCACCAATTGAATAAATGTATCCACCATCCATTACTACACCTTGTCCATATAATGGCAATGGAATATCGCCCGATACTTGTAACTCATGAAATTGCATTCCTTTCACTGTATATTCATTAGCTATATTTCCTGGAATTATAATAAAATTAAATAATATATTTATAATTAGGTACTTATATAAGTATTATAATATATATCTTAAAATACTACCCAAAAACATGCGATTACTACAAAATTCTCCAAATGGAACTCCAGTACCACCATATATAATGATTACATTTCCAGACAGTATAGCAGAACTACATGCTAATTCTTGCGGGAAATTACTACATGTTATTTCCTTCCATTCGCCTAAATCAAAAGAATATTTCCATAGTTCACTCATAATTGCTGGTAATAGATGACCATTAGAACCCTAAATGTAAAATAAAAAAAAATTACAGATGTAATAAAAAAGGGTGCTAGTGTAGCTTACGATCTACCAGCCTGTTTTTGGTGAATGCAATTTATGAGCCGCTTATTACCGATAAAGAACTGGTTAGTAATGGGTATCATAAAATAATTAAGTCTTATGAAGCATTATGTATAGAATATTGATCATTGGCCATCGCATAGTTTTCAAAAGTGGGGAAAGTTCACTTCGCCTGCCGGCTCCGCTCGCTTCCTTATCGCGAAATAAATATTTCAAACATAATGCGTAAAACCTAGCCCATCATTGATACTATACGGATAGTACCTAATATGTACCATAAGATCCAAAAGTGTGTAAAAAAAAAAATGATTATATTAAAAACTACAAAATTTAATAACAAATACAATGAAAAAAAAAATTCAAAAATTTAAAGTGTTTTTTTTAAAAAAAAAAAATCGAAAATGAAGTTATTGCTTATAACTAGATAAAGAACTGGTTAGTAATGGGTTATGAATAGACCACAGGTAGAGCACATTTAAGCGGTATATCGTACGCTACACTAGCACCTAAAAAACAATATAACAAAATTGTTTATTTAAATTGATAATTTTTAAAAGTAATAAGAAATAATGTCTAACATAATTTGCTGTTGGGTTGTATCCTCCATAGGAGAACAAATAGGCATTGTTACACACCACACGATGCCCGCTTCTTGCGATAGGAAGTTCTGAGGGATCTTGATTATTCTTTAGTACAATAAACTTAAAAGGCTTAAACTTGTATAATGAAATTTTGTTATTTGACATATTTTTACTGCATGCCATCTGTAAACAAATCATTTGTTTAATTATAATTCTATAAAAATCTAAGAACTGTAAATAGAGATAATTTCAACAAACATTTTATATTTGGTGTAAATAAAATATAATAATTGAAGTGACAGAAATACATTTTTAAAAAATTATTACATTATGATAACATGACTAACTCAACCTAATGCACCTAACTACAAATTTAAAATAAAGTAAAACGACATTACGATAGAAATTTTTTTTCTAAATCAATATACAATTCATACGCACCAGTGGCGTAATTGTGAGGTGGCAAGGAGTGGCAAATGCCCCCCTGTGATTTTACCTGAGGGCAAAATTACAATTTTGCCTCCCTCGATATTATTATGTGTATAGTATAAATTGTATGTATTGATAAAAAATTATTACCAATACTTTTAATAATATTATGTAGACACACATTATACTGCCATTGTATTATCCAATTTCTAAATTAAGAAATAATAAAATATCAAAATATAATGTGCATTGCGTTTTGTGCTTTATTATAAGGTATAATTAATACCTATATCTATACGTAATACAGCAATATATAAATTTAAAATTATTAATAATACCTATGTGTATGCCATGGAACTGCCATCAAAATAATAGACAATAGAGTTAAATTTAGATGTTTTTCTTGTAAACATAATAGTATTATGTTATTTATTATAGTCCGCGCACTGAAATTTGCGGTTAAAGGCCGTCATACTCCAGTCATCACCCAATTTGTAGTCAGTGATTACTGGTTCTAACTTTAAAGCGACTACCTGCTACAGCGTGAGTTGCAGTCCAATAATACAATATTTCAAAATGTTTTAATAATAATTTAGGCGATTAGTTCGCATGGATCGTGTCGGGCAGCCACTAAATTTTGTGTCACCAACTGTAGGAATTAGGAACTTTTATTACAATGTGGTGTGTTTTTGAATTAGTATGTAAAATTTATAAATTGAATGTTACCGAAGTCACTCTTGAGCTTACTATGTTTAATCGAATGTTCAAGACTAAGTTTCAAGAATTTAATATTTCCAATAAAATTATGTATTTATCATCTAACGATATACAAGTAGGATTTAACAATTTAACAATAGTAATGAAAATATTTTTCACCATACCGACAACTACTGTTGAAGTGAGATATAATTTTCTTGTTTAAGACAAGAGTTATTTAAGAACCACCATGGATCAAGATCATCTGAGTAACTTAGCAATATTACAAATACAGCGAAATATTCCGATAGATATAAATCAAGTTATAGATGAATTTGTTGCAAATGGGGTTGGAAGAAATAGGAAACTATATCATCAATATAATTAATACGATTTATTTAATATTTATATTATATACCTATATATCTAATATAATATTATATTAATATTTATATATTAATTAATTTAATAATAATTATTATATTAATATTTTATTTATTAATTATTTATAAAATTATTATTACTAATTACTATATAATAAATTAGATTACATAGTACATACCTATAAAACAAAAAAAAAATTATTTTTGCCCCCTCCCCACCCACCAATAATTTTTATCCCCGTTACGCCATTGATACGCACGATATAAATTAATCGGAGAACGTATGGTCAAACGTAATTTATTGTATATATTATGTACTTACCTTTTTGATTTTGTTAAAGTATTAAGTAGATAGAAATTCAGCCAATTATTAAACTAACAAATCGTTTTAACGTTTAACATACAGAAAAGCACAACACTAATAAAATATTATGGCGTTTGTCTGTGCACCGACAACACGGCCGTCACGAACAGGACGCGAGATTTTTATTTCGACTACGAAACGATACGAATTACGAATGAGCAGGTTACGGTTACAGGTTACGGTTACAGGTTCACGGAGTAGTGAACCAGTGATGCACTGATGCCCAAAAATAATCGATTCTTGAAAAAATCGATTTTAAAATTACAAAAACATGGATTTTTTAATCGATTTATAATGAATCGATTCAATTTTGTAAAAATCGTTTCATAAATCACCGTCGCCGGCTTGACGGCCATTCGGTATTTTATGTTATTTCAGATTTTCAGAATCGATACACGTTGGCTACACTGCCATCAATGTCCAATCACATCACATTGTATTGTTTGGTATCATCCGATAAATAATTTTGTAATTATTATTAATGTATCTAATATATTATTAATAATACTTGTTTATTTGTTAATTTATGTTATATACTATTTAGTATATTTGCTTTATGTAAATTTAATGAATTATTTATACTTTTTTTTAAAAAATTAAATATAAAAAATTAATTTGAATTGTAAGAAACAATATAAATAAATTGTATCAAAAAGAGTATATATTATAAAAAAATATATACAATATATATGTATAGGTATATTAATTTTATAAGGGTAGTATTTTTTTATTGGTACACTTTTTAATTTTTAATATATTAATACATATCTATAACATTTTTTTTTTTTTTTTTTTGTATTATCTGATAAGTGATAATTCTTTAATTATTATAAAAACGAGCCGCCACTGGTATTTGGTCATAGGGGTGGGGGGTTTAAACCCGGTCATCCCCCCATAACTGCGTTGCGCCGTAACCTATACACCTCTGGCTAGATTATGATTTTTGGTAGTACTCAATTTTTCGGCTGGATATCTTGTATTTAAATGAGTATTCGAGAGATTTAGGATTAGGAGATACTAAAATTAAAATACACATTTCAGGAATTTCTCTTTCATTTTTATATATAATAATAATTACTATAATTTAGAGATATTTTATGATTTATTTTATTTAGTTATGTATCGAAATTCTTTAATAAAATATTTCTATTAGAATCTTCAATCTTGTACCGATAATAGACGAAGTTATTTTTAAAAATGCAAGTATTATTATGCATGTGCATACCAAAGAGTTTAAACTTAAGATTTTTACAAAATATGTATTAAGTACAATTTTTTTCTATTAAATGTCTAATCAATGTTAATTTTTTTTACTTCACTTACACTCCATCTATTCATAGTTTATAAAAGTTAACTTATTTAAAGATAGCCTTGATAATTAGTATGTAGGTAGTGGATAAAAAACACATTTTAAATTATTGCATTTTAATGTATGAAATGTTTATTTACATGAACTAGATATCTATGTATAAGTTTAATTATAAAACGAAAAAATGACAACTTTAATAATTTATAAATTTATTTACATTTTTCACACATTTATAACAAAATACAAATAAAATAGAAATTAGTTTATTGTTGTTCCAATAAACCAAAAAATTACAATATTATTATAATACATATTTTACACAATGGATAAATGTTACAGTGTACTCATATATACAAATTTACAATTTATCTATATCATTCAGAGTTTTAAATTATAAATCAAAAAATTTATTTTCTTGATTTTTTAATCATTTCAATGTTGGTATTGACGAAAATCAGAAATTTGATAAAACGGTCCTTATCTTTTTTCGGGTGAGCTGTATACCTCCCTTTGTTTACATCCCGAGTGATCTCTGCTTTCATATAGTCTGTGGTATCGCTTGTTTACATTTATATATTATAATTATAACTTAAGTAAATATTAATATCGTATTTTCTTTGTTCTCTGACAACGAACCGAAGTTATAACATTCATTTTTTTGACTTCTCTCTTGGAACTCGTGTGGGTAAGAAACGAAATAACCAAAATATTGTTTATGGAATATCATAATAATTATAACTTGTGTAATGACTATAATAGATATTATAACAACGTGTAGAAAGATTATTGTTTGGAGTTATAGAATTTGTCGTTCCTCGATGCTGTTTATTGGATAGTAACACTGACGACAATGAGCATTCACGATAATTCTAATGAAACAACTTCTTTTAAAGGATCGTACAAGCCAGTAATTATTGTCCACGGTTTGATGACAGGAAATGATAGCACTATGAATTATCTAGCCACTCGCATAACCGAGGTGAGCAATTAAAATATATTATTATAATATTTAGTATATATCAATACTTTTATATAATATTTATAATAACTTTGGCTTTAATTGGATTTTATTACCATTCCAAAATTTAAAAAATTGTTTTGAATACTTTCAATTTTTTGTTCAGTAATAGGCAAGTTTTAAAATTAATAATTATTTATTTTGGTACCTATTAGTTATTGTTACATTAACTTTTTTTTATAAAAGTTTATTTATTTATTATGTTGAAACTTAAAATTATATATAATTATTTTAATTTTTATATTCTACAATCCACAGTTTAGAATATTAGTAAGTACGTAATTAAAATTCATTATTGCGATTTTTAAATATTCAACTTAATAACACAATTATCGGATAGCACCAGCAAATTATAAGTCAGCATAAATATAATTGCTTGAAAAATATAAAAATAATGAATTTATAATAATAAATTAATATAGTCTATTTTACAAAAACAAAACAGTCATTTTAAATTTTTTTTATAAATTCTTTATTGTTAATTGTTATTATGATACAGGAATGAATGCAAAGATTAGAAAACTATTTAGACCATTTTCCTTCTATCTTTTTTCCATGTTTAACAGATAAAGTACGCTGATTTCTTAACTATATTCAGAATTAACAATCGATAAATATAATGTAATTTCAATTAATTTAGTGTTGTTTAATCTTAATCTATTTTTATATTATTATCATATTGAATCATAATTTTTAATTAATTCATTTGATATAGAAAATATCTAATGTAAATAACTATAATATTTAAATACTATTTTCCTAAGTATTTTTCTTATTATGGATAATAATAAATGTTTAAAAGAGAGGGGGTTTCCTGATATATAACTAAATACATTTTATAATAGCTGATTTAATAGTTCACTTATGTTAATGATTCAACCAATAAACTAATATTATAAAAAATAACTACCTATTATAAAACATACGTTTTGCATTTGTTATTTATAATTATATCTATAAAATAATATTTTTATTATTTAATAATATAAAGTAAAAAATTGTACCTACATTTTTTCATATGTATCGTGTTTATAAGTTTTTATACAATTTATCGTATTAATATATTTTGTATTTAGATTGTTAAACAATATTTTATTACTACAATAAAATGTAATAATGAACCTAACTAATAATAAATTTATATTCATTTAAATTAATAATAATTTTATTATATTCATAAATATTTTTTTATTCCATTATACATGTACTTAACCAAAATGTGTAAATATGCATATTTGGTTAATGTAATATTTATAATAATATCTTAATATGGAAAAACTTGTAAATTATTAAGATTTTTATAATATAATTTATAATAAGTGAAAAATGTATTAAACATTTATGCCATAGAATAAATGTTGATAAATGAATGTATTGATGTTATATTATATATTATAATTTATATGAATGAATTTGGAAATAAATTATTCTTTGCTGATACTATCATTGTTTACAGTTACATCCTGGTACTAAAACTTATGTCATAGACAGATTCTGTGGGCTGACTAGTTTAGAACCAATGTGGCGGCAGACTAAGCTGTTGGCTGATGATCTATTACGCATATGTTCATTACATCCAGAAGGTGTACATGTTATAGGTAGATATAAATATGTATATATTATTATTTCATGCAAATCGCTTGTATATAGTTTGGTATAACACTTGGCAAATTTTAATAGGTTACTCCCAAGGAGGACTTTTAGCCAGAGGTATGTTAGAATCATATGGTGACAAACATAATGTTAAGACGTTTGTGTCTCTCAGTTCACCACAAGGAGGCCAATATGGTGGTAAATATTATAATTACAATTGCATGTATTGTATTTATTGTATACATATATAACTTGTCTGGCTTATTTGTTTCATGTTACAATATTTTTAGTAGTAAAAATTTATATCATACTTATTTTGTAGCTGAATGTTTTACAAAAATGTTTCCTGCGTTAACTGCACGTACTGCATATGAAATATTTTATACCAGCTTAGGTCAACATACTTTGTCCGTTGCCAACTATTGGTATGATCCTAATCATCGAGACTTGTACATTGAATATAGTGTGTACTTAGCAGTTATTGATAATATCAAAATACAAGAATCACATAGAAGCTATTCTAAACAAAAAAAGATCTTGCCGGTGTCTAGAGTTTGTGATGATGGTTTTAATGCTACTCCAACAACATCAATATTGGAAATATCTAATCTAGACACTAGTAGCAATATTATTACTCAAACCAATAAAGCCAAAAAAAAAATGGAAGCTTATGTTTCTGCTGCGATAGCTGCAGTTAATAATGCTTCAATCAAAGTAGCCGAAGAAGATGTTATTGATAAAGATGATACATCTACAGCTGTACATGATGTTATGGTTAATACATTGTCTCAAGATACTCAAAGTTACTATTATGGGGATGATGATAGAATTAATAATGTCGACGCTAACATAAGAAAACTAGGTCTTACTCGATTGCAGTGGTTAATACTAATCGGTGGACCAGATGATGAGGTTATTTCACCATGGCAATCCAGGTATTTAATTTTAATATATTGTAGACATTTTTACAAAGAACAATCACATATTATATTATTTTGTTACATATAAAAAAAAATGTTTATTAATCATTTAATATTTTTTATTTTATTTTAACAGTCAATTTGGTGTACTAGATAGTACTGGAGGCCTGGTGCTAATGAAGGATCGGTTACAGGATATCTATAGGGTTGATGATCCTATTGGACTACGGGAATTAAATATGAATGGACGAATAATAGAGTATACAATGTCAGAAGTTGGTCACCATGAATGGCACCGTAATGAAAGGGTATTACATGAATGCATAATTGATTGGTTAGATTAATGGTTAGCCAGTATTATGCATGTTCTTAACTGTTAGTAGACATGGTTATAAAGAAGGAGAGGGAAGTTTAATAAAACAATATATTTGTATTACATAATATAATATATATTATTTATAATTATTCATGGATTTAATTTAATCAATAATTCCCTATGTTAATTATATTTTGTATTAATAATAAAAGTTAAACTATTTATTAATAAATTTTTGTTACTTAATTTTTATTATAATATATTATCAATTATTTTTATCTATTAAAATTTAATATAAAAAAATAAAATGATGTAAAATGTATATTTATTAGTACTATTAACCATTCTTCTTTTAAATAATATAATTATTTATCACGGTCAGTGTTGGGAAAAGATAACTAATATTTATATCTAGATATAAGATAAAGATATTAACTTAATATGTATCTCAGATAAAGATAAAAGATAATTTTTAGTTATCTAGATGAAATAATCAGATGAAAAGATAAATTATGAATATAAAACAAAATATTCAATTCAATAACTACCTAATAATAATATTATTATTAGCTGAATTTCCACCATTTGTTATATAAAATATTATTAAAAATGTTAAAATTAGCATGTAATAAATGTGCTTAAAATTTTTTTATATGAATTTAATTAGTGATTAGTATAGACTATTTGAATAATAAATTTGTAAGTATAAGTTGAAGGCAAGTTTAATTAGTAAATAAATATTAATTTCAAAATATTATTGTTATAAGTCAAAGATTATGAAATAAATAATACTATTTTTAAAAATTTAATTTAATACAAAACATTTATTTTGACACTATAGTATAATCTTCAATTTCAAGATAAAACTATAACTTTTATTATTTAATTAAAACAACACAAATTAACTATAAGTTGATATTATTTCAATTTGTACATAGAATATAGATAAGTGTTATATGTATTATAATTTATAATATAAAACAATTAATTCTTGGTGACATAATTTTTATTGACAATATTTACCCAAATAGATATATATTAATTCCTTTTAATAGGTATACCTAATAAAATACTATTACAACATAAATATTATAGATATTATAGATTATAGATTTCCTACTTTTCGATTTTTATAAGTACTAATAATAGCTTTGTTTTAGAAGATTCAACGAAAACACTCCATCATTATTATATTGGTATTTGGTATTTGGTAATTCCGACAATCAGATAAGGCGCTCTGCTAGTTTAGCTAACAATATTTTAAATTAGTAATAAAAGTAACTATGAAACAAGTAAAATTTCCAACATATACTATGTAGTTTATAAATTATAAATTTATAACACAATATTCTATGGCCTAATTACCTAATAAATTTAAAATATTATAACCACATGGCCACATATGATTTATGACATAAACTAATGAAAATTTTATTTTTATATAATTTTAAATACCATAAATCTAATGAATTAAATTATTCAACATTATTATTATAACCACTGACAAATAATATTTATCAAATATAGTAGAGCCTGTATGTATTCATAATAATAGTTATAATAATACGAGTATAATGGAATAATTTATTGATGTATGATGTAGAATATCTACGGGTACCAAGAAATTCTTAGAATTGACAAAATGTTATATTTTCTATTATATTATCTAATTAGAAGGTACTAGGTACACATAAAATATAAAAATACCTATTACAAAATTATCTTTTATCTTTTTCATTTTTAAACTGGACAGATAAAGGATAAAGATAAATATTTTTTATTTCATCTAGATAAAAGATAAAAGATGATTCAATGTCATCTAGATAATATTTCAGATAATTTTATCTAGATAGTCCCAACACTGATCACGGTATACCTGTATTAGATTCTAAGTTAAGCAATGAATGTCAGGTTTTACAATGATGTGTATTTTTTTTTTTTATTTTATTTTTTTTATGTCTGTAGACACACCTTTAAAACTCGAAATAATGCTTCAATTTTCATGAATAGCATATGTTTCCGGTTGGAAAGTGGATGTAGTGGATATGTGTACTTTATTTAGTTCATTTACCATTTATGGCCATTTATTTATTAACTTATATCATAGACAGATTCTGTAGGCTGGCTAGTTTAGAACCAATGTGGCGGCAGACTAAGCTGTTGGCTGATGATCTATTACGATATTATTATTAATGTTCATTACATCCAGGTGTACATGTTATAGGTAGATAAAAATATGAATATATTATTATTTCATGCAAATCTCTTGTATATAATCTGGTATAACACTTGGCAAATTTTAATGGGTTACTCTCAAGGAGGACTTTTAGCCAGAGGTATGTTAGAATCATATGGTGACAAACATAATGTTAAGACGTTTGTGTCTCTTAGTTCACCACAAGGTTAGGTTAACAAAAAGTAAATATAATAAAAAGTAATAATTTTTTTTATAATTTATATTATATTTTTTTAATAATGTATCTTGACATTCATTAGGTATTTCAATATCATTTATTTCAGGTATTTCTTTGACTACATTAACTACAGTTTCATTTGACAATTCATAAAAGAAATATGTATTTTTAAAATTCTTTGTTTGGTTTTTATTAAATTTAATTTTTGTTTAAAAATTTGTTATTATTTATATTTTGAAAGAAATACAAGTATTAAAATTGTTATTATATAATATTATTACCCGTGTACTTTTGCTTAATGATGTTAATAATTCTTTATGAATTTTACGTTTTGTACGTAAAGAACGAGAAGTATTAGATAAAGTTATTGGTTCTAGTTTTTTTATCTAAATTTAATGATTGTATTCCTATTTCCTGGTTTTTATTCACTTACAAGTGTATATGTTATATACTTTTTTTTATTTATGTAATTTAAAATCATTCCCACATACATATACGTTGCATTAAATAAATGTGATTATTTTTATTGACGATTAATTTTTCATATCCAGTAATTTTATTTTGATTGGAAAAAGTAATTATATAATCATATTCTACTCAGGCAAGGGATTTGACTTATAAATTAAGGAATGATGAAGGAAGAACTTCTGATTTTCCAAGATCATTTTTCAATCATCACTGCTCTATATTTGATCACCAAACACCAATATATGTTGTTTTTTAATCTTGTATAAGGTTATTTTACATAATGTTAATTTAAATATATTTTATAGTTGCCGTAAGAATAGAAGTTTTTAAGATGTTGTGTTGTAGAAGAATACTAAAATTAAGTTGGACGGATATGGTAACAAACGAGGAAGTACAGTGAAACCTCTAAATACCGGACACTCTCGGTCGCCGTAATTTTGTCCGTTATTTAGAGGTGTCCGGTATTCAGAGGGGAAAAATTTTCGAAAATTCAAGAATCTCAATTTTTTCTTTCAAACTTAATCTTTTTCTTTTGCTGGCCATTGCGTCTATAAAACCGTATGCATTGGAATCACAAATACAACTAAACTAAATACGTATTAAAAATATACGAGTAGGATAACATCACAGAACATAAACTAGAAAAATGTTTTTATCGATTCGATAATGGACGGATAAGATAAATTGTAATTGCACATAGTATAACGCCGGGTTTTTACTCGCCGTGTCACTCGTGGTTTCCCGTCGGTGTCGGATACAACACGAGTATTTGGATTTTCCCCCAAAATACACTATTATGTGTTTAAAATATTATTTCAATCAAATATTATTTCAAATATGTATCATTATTATAATAAAAATTATCAAAATTAGAAATTAAATTGCCATAAAAGTGTCCGTTATTTAGAGTGTCCGGTATTTAGGGGTTTTCCCATATAAAAGTGGTGAAAATGTTCCCGTTCCCATAAAATCGTCCGCTATTTGGAGGTGTCCGCTATTTAGAGGTGTCCGTTAAGGGAGGTTTCACTGTATTAGAAATAGTATCTGAGAGAAAAGCCTTATGGTGTAGTATCAAGAAAAAAAGAAAAGTATGGATTGAACATGTATTGAGACAAAACGGGTTGCTGGGATTAATTATAGAAGGCTACATAAAAAGTAAAAATGCTAGGGGAAGACGACGAATGGAGTATATGCAACAAATAATAAAGGACCAAGGGTGTAATTCTTAGGAAGGAAAGTAATAAGGAAGAATAAAAATGGAGAATTGATACAAACCAATCTTAGGATTGAATACAGAAGAAAAAAGTAACAATGATCTGATACTCCTGCCGCAGAGTTACAAGGTGTGCAAATCATTGTGTTTATTTTTAATTAGATTTTGAATGCAATGATAAACCCTCGCATACGAAAAAAGTATTTTGAGCCATGTTCTGTCAGATATGGGCAATTAGGTGACAAGAAATTTTATGAGAATGTAAATTGATCTTAGAGACTTGAAAATTGTATAGGGGATTCATTTATATACTATGTGTACTTATATGGTCCCTATATGCGTGATAACATTTTGTGTTTTAAATATTTAATAAGAAAAATATAATTTATATTTAAATCTAATCTTAATTTTAAACTTTATAAAGGGCTCCTCTATGATATGTACCTACCTATTTTAGTTTTTTTTTTTTATTGTTGCTTTATCAAATTTGAACTTCATACTACCATTGGCAAGATATCTTTTCAGTTTAATAATTATTATCGCGGTTATTTTGTTAAGTTAAAAGTATACTAAGTTACACGATGAAACATACTTAATAGTTACCTACTACAATATAATATACCTTTATTTAAATAACTATTAATTCTTAATTTTTGAAAGGGTCATGATTGTTCAATATGTTGGTTTTTTCAAAATAATAAAAATTATTTAGTTATTAGTATATTTTAATTTTTTATTAAATTAGTAATAATTGATTAACTTTAAATAAAATTAATATCAGTTTAAAATAAAAAAATATTTTTACAAATTTATTTTTGTATAAAATTAATCATTAATATATTAAAATTGTTTCTAACTTTAAATACAAATCGATAATTATGAATACATATAGTATAATTCAATTTACACCTTAGAACCCCTTAGATAATCAATCTTTTGGATAATCAACCAATCTTCTAGAATTTTCAATTTTAACATTGTATTGTGTTTGATATATTCTTAATGCTCCTTTTACTACTATATATGCTAATCCACCCTGAAATAAATATATTTAATACAATTTAATATAATTATATTATATATTTATACTAACTAATAAAGTTTTTTTGAAAGGAGTATAGGAATTATAGTTAAAAACTAATTTTCCAATTACAGCAGCAGTAGTTGGAAATACCAAAGCAGCACAAACACAATTTACTGGAGAAAAAATTGAATTAGATTGAATCGGCCTGGATGGAGAAGTGACACGTTCACGTCTAAAACAATATATGCAAATAATTAACACAACTATTAACTTAATGTAAACTTAAGTATATAATATTACAAAAATGCAGGTACGATGGCTCTCAATAAAGGTGATCTTGAAGTGAAACGTTGAATGAATAACAGTAACTCTTTTTCCCAGTAAATTACGTTTACTAAAATCAAACTATATGGTATGGCTGGCAATGTCAAAAATAAAACATATGGATGTATTTTCATCATCCTTGTAATAGCTATTTCTTCACCATATATCTACAAAACTTTTAAATGTAAATACCACTAATTATTATATACATTTGTGTTTATAATGCACCTGCATAACAGTAATTGCACCATAAGCAACTGCTGACCAGTAAAGAGTACTGACCACTAAACATTTTTCCAAAAAAGGAGATAGATCATTGATTTTTTTATCAATTTTATTCAATGCTTGAACAAAATAATCTATAATTTAATAAACAAATAACATTTAGAATTATAATATTAACTTTGCATACCATAACAATAAATATTTGATAAACATTAATGTACAAAAAAAAAAAAAAAAAAGCAAGGGAAGGGATACAGGTGTAAAGAGGATAGTGATGAATTTTGATTACAATTTGAATGTAATGTAATGATAAATAATTAACTATATTTGGAAATAAGATATTAAGTGAAGTTCATTAAATAATATATGTATTGATTACAATTTTTACATTTATCAGTCTCCATAATCATTACCAATAATATACAAATATTTATATAAAATCTAAGTTGATAATTATTTTTAATTGTTTTTATTTATTAAATTTATATTGTTATAAATTTATAATGTATACCGGTTAGGTTAGGTACCTAAAAATAAAATAATAAATTTTAAAGATAATGGATATGTTTGCAAAGTTTTATGTTATTTTTCATACCAAAAAAGAAATTGTGTATATTAAAGTTATTTAATTTAGCATAAAATAAAATCAATATGGAAATTTACAATGGTTATTAAAAAGGTCCAAGTCATTGTTTGGTTGATTAAATAGATCCATGTCCAAAATCTTTGAATTAAATTTTAAAAAAAAATAATGTTAGACAAATGATAAATAATATTCTAAATATAAATATATTATGAATAATATTAAAAGATATAATTTAAATTAAATTATATTAGTATAACTATAAAATTGTATTTATAGTAACAATTTTATTCAAATAAAATTTGATGAACAATTGTTTTTTGTTTCTCCTGATTATCTGCCTCCCAGGTACAGATTTATCACATATAAACTGCAGCATTTAGTAGTTTTTGTTTCCACCTTGATTTTAATTACATTTCAGCAAATAATCGATAATGTAATATTCCATATAATATAATAACAATAATAATTAGAATTTTAACACGATTTATAAAATATGTATATTACATAAATATAAAGTAATTAGAAAATTATAAAATAAAAAGCTAGTCATAAAAGATGTAAGAATTATTTTTAAATTGTTTAATGTTTAATACATATTTAATCATGGTTAAAAAAATAAGTATTTGCCATTCATATATTCACTCTTAATAAATTTATTTTTATGATAAACCAAAACCAATTATTCTGCAAAGCATTATGATATACTGAGTATAATACGTATTTACTTCAATATTATGAACAAGAACAATATTATTATTTATGTATTTAATTAGACGACCCGTGCCCAATAACGAGAAGTAATTTTTACAACATATTGCAGTATAGTGTTAGTAAGATCATGCCTAATAAATGATAACCTAATATATGTAAATGAAACAATGAAAAAATTTAAAAAATATACATATTTACTTAATGCAACTAAACATGAATATTATATACAGCTACCACAATATTTAAGAACATTAATATATATATATACATTAAAGAATCAATATTAAGATGTAAAAAATTATCAAGATTTTAAAAATCAGAAATTGTAAAACAATTACAATTGTATTAACGTAAATTGCATAATAAATCATCATTCATATATTATTTATGTACGTTATTAAACCAAATTAATATATTTCTAATTAATAATAAATAAAATTTATATTCTAAGATTTGATTTAACTCAACATATGATTTCATTTTAAATGTTCAATAATTACGTTCACATACAATATAAATTTGTTGAAAAATACTTACTGACTTCAACACCAAACTTGAAAATATATTTTGTATTACATTGAGGACACCGCACTGTATCATTAGGGTTATTTTTGAGATAGTCATCAACCCATCGTTGGATACAAGTTTGATGAACCTAAAACAATATTTACTTAATTTCTTTCATAAATATTATTTATTTATAACATAATTATATATACTTGATTGAACAAACTCACTGATATTAAATAAAAAACATAACAAAATATTATATTATATATTATGGATTATAAAAAAATTACAACATATCTATTGTCACAAAGTAGTTTAACACTATAATCAGGTGCCCAAAAAAGTTATTGCTTATATTCAATATTGATTTTTTAGTAATCTATTGGTTTTACAATGGCAAGTGAATTTTTATTTTTATTTTTATGTATTATGTAGATACTATTTCTAGTATTTCTACCCAAAATAATTCTACAATTTTCACGAATAGCATATGTTTCAGGTTGGATAATTGATGTAGAAAGTTGATGTACTTTACTTAGGCGATTTTTTGAATTTCTCAAAATGATTCTATACAATAGGAAAAACAATAAAAGTGACACTTTTCACGAAAACTGAAATTTAGAAAAATTTGATTTCAATATTTCACGATAACTAAAATTTTGAACATAGAGATTTAAAAAATTTTATTAGGCGTTCACATGGGTACTATATATATATATATTGCAAAATTTTATCATACATATAGGGACCATATAGGTACACATATAATTTATTTATTATTATTAAATAGGCAAGCTCAATTACAATAGTGTATGTGGAATATAAACAGTCATAAAGTATTGTGTAGGTACAATAAGGAGAGCGATTAAATTACTAACATAGAATAGAAAATCAATGAATTACAATGATATAGTACAATAGAGTATATATAAATGAACACTATAAAATTTTCAAGTCTCTTAGTTCAATATAAATGCTCATAAAATTCCTTGTCACTTAAATTCCCACATCTGACAATACTCATTATGATTGCATTCAAATTTTAATTAAAATTAAACACTATGATTTGCACATCTATATCCCTGCGGCAAGAGTATCCCTTCCCTTTTTTTCCATATTAAACCCTCAATATTACAAATAAATATTCAATAAATCAACTTTATTAATAATTAAAAATTTCAGTTTAATAAAGTTTATTTATTGTATATTTATTTGTAGTATTGAGGTTTTAATACGATAAAAAAATATTTTAATACGATAAAAATAATTCAATTCGTATTTATTATTCGTATCTATCATTTTATTAGAAACTTAAACACACTATAACTCGGCGAATTTTGGGACTAGAATAAAAAAAAACCTTAGTAAAAATGTTTAAAAAAGTACAATTAAAATTAATTTATAAAAAAAGTGGGGGTTGCCATTAAACTTACAAAAGTTGCATTGTGCATGCGAAAAATTGGACCAATAAATAAATGTAAAAATTGTAATCAATACATCACTCAAAATTGTTTTCGCGAATGTAATAATTTATCATTGCATAGAAATGTCAATCAAAATTTAACGCTATCCCTTTCACACCAGTATTCTTCCCTTCTTTTTTTCAATATTACATGCTTAAATGAAATAAATAGGTGTTTTAAATTAATTTTCAATTCAATTTATTTTATTAACAATTTAAATGATTTTTTTTTTTAATTTTGTTTCTGTTATAATTTTATTTTCTCCTTTGTCTATTATTTCAGATAGCAAAAAATAAAATTTAAGTTGATCTAATATTAATAAATCACAAAAAATTAAATAAAGTTTACAAATTTTACATTTACAACCACTTAGATTTATAAATAATTATAAACATTTGAAAATCATTTAAATTATCACTGAATATTAATTTATTACCTAATATTAATATTTTCAATTAGAAATTAATTAATTCCTATTAAAATGCTAATACTAGACTATAAATATAAATAACATCATATAGGTACAGTATACTCCATTGGGAGTTATATATTAATATACTATAATTACTATGTAGGTTCATAAAATAATAAAAAGAAATATAAAAATATATAATAAAATTACCGAACGTTCATAACCGCGACATTTACATGGTGATACCCATTCTAAATCACCATTACGTGTATCTTCTTCAAAACGGGAACATATCCAGCATTGTTTTAATCTAAATATTAAAAAAAATATTAGTAAGTAATAAAAAGTAATAAAATATTTAGGGAAATAATTATTTTAAAAATATAAATACGCAACTATTATTTTTTTTTCGATATTATTCATCAAAATAACAAATCTAATCATAAAGATATATTAACGTATGTGCTCTTCAAGTACAAGAAGTCTAGATATCATTATGATGTATACAAATTATTAGAACTAGATAATATTATACTAAACTCTTTCATAAATTTATTAATGAAATAAAACCCAAACTTCAAAATTTCCTTAATTATTTCATAATATAATAGTTCTTAATTTTTTAGGATGACAATTTCTAATCTGCAAGAGTACTATTTTAAAATAAGATGTTACTATACCTATCTAGTCTTATTACCTAATAAATAAGGTTATAAATTTAAATAATCTTTGTTACTATTAAAAACAATTTTTTTAATGTTTACATCACGGCAATTATTTTGTCTCAATTTAAACAAAACAATGAAATACTTAAATTATACAAATCATAACTCCAGATGTTTTTGCGTCCCTAATCATAATTCAACCGAGGCGCGATCCATTGTCCTTCAATTTGGGAGTTAATATAGTTTGACATTTAAATTATTACAATTCATTTAATAGTGTTAAGTATAATGATGTAGGTCTGTTGTACTTATGTCATTTGCTTATAATGTTACGGTAAAATACAATTTAATATAATAAAGAAAATAAAATAAAAACATTAATTTACTGGTATATTTTTTGATTGCCCCTTGGCGTATGTAGAACAACATTTACAGTAGGCATTTTCAGAAACGCGTACAAATGTTTTTAAATTTACTATTTAATAATTATTATATTAGTATCTAGGTATGTTTATGAATATAATTTAGTGAAACTTCAATAAAAATTTAACACACAATTTAACACTAAACAATAAAAACGTATACTTTATACTTTATACTGCTATCCAAATATAATATTATAAATTTCGGAAAGCGTTTAGAACTCTAGACTCTAAAAACAAACATAAAACAAATAGGAAATCCGTCAATGTCGATCCAATTTCTTAACGAGCAACGCCGCAAAATGAACGATCGAAGTACCGAACGCCATATCCATACCTTCCTATTTCTATAAAACAATAATTATCACTATTATTTTCTTCCATTAATTTTTTATGCGCGTGAAGATAGCTCCGTAGTAACCACGGTTAGATACAGTAGATAACCGTGGTAGTAACTTAGCACGTTATCATTGATAAGAAAATAGTTCAAACCATGTATATTATGTCACGTATAAAAGAAATATTAAGGGGTATCTACAATATAAATGACAATAATTCACATAGTAGACAAGGCAATGTAATTTATTTGAAATATTAATAATTACATTTATTTAATGTCCATAAATGATTAATTACTCAACAAGATTTTATAACGCATCACAAAATTTTGTTTCTATTAGATTTTGAGCGAATCGAAAAATGTATTAGTTTTATAATGCTCCGATTTTCACGAATAGCACACGTTTCCGGTTGGAAAGTGGTTGTAGTTGGTACTTTATTTATGTCATTTTTCGAATCCCTCAAAATTGAACCTATGCCATAGGAAAAACTACTAAAAAATGACGAAAAAACGGCATTTTTTACTAAAAATAAAATTTCGACGAATTCAATTCAAATATTTCATAACTCAGGAAATTTTGAACTTAGACACTTGAAAATTTAATTGGGTGTTCACATAAGTACTATATATTTTATGTTAACATTTCTATTTTATCATATTACCTATAGAGATGTCTAAACAATAAAAAATATTTGGTTTTGGTTGTAAAAAAAAATATAAACTAATAAAATATTGTTAATAATAAAATAATATAATATAAAAGGCAACCACAAAAAAAAATTTATTCAATCAATAGTAGTATTCAAATTGTCAGTGATAAAGAGTATCTCTTCACTTTGGCTAAAACATTTGCATATTTCTTTTAATATATAATATGTATGTTTATTAAAAGAAATATAAAGACTTTTAATAATTACATATTTTTATGATATATTAATACTTTATGTTAACAATAAATACTATTTCTAAGTAAATTATACAATATTAATATTTATTTCACATTTAGATACAATATACTAATATACAGTATACACGCTATACAATAATTAATTATGATTATTTCTAAATAACAATTAGTTGAACACTTTTACAAATATTTTTAAATTTACAAATGAGTTAGTTAATAACTTTACATAGAAAATATATAAATGAAAACGAGATATAAATATATATATATATATATATATAAATATATTTACTTAAAGCTTAAACAATATGTGAAAAATTACACTTTGATTATGAACTATAAAATGACTAGGTAGTAAAATAGTTTATAATTGGTGGTTTTTGGTTTATGCTATTATCAAGTGCATTCTACAAATCTGCAATAAAATAAAAAATACTAAGAAAAATAAAAATTCTTAAGGATAAAACAAGTCATTATTAAATAGCAATATTATGTTTACCAAATAATCAATATATTTGAATATTTAGGTTAGGTTAAAAATAAGCCAACAATTTAATATATTATGAAATATAACACATTTCAAATGTTTCATAAAAAAAATAACTGACTATTACTCTACTAATGCAAACAATATTAGTAAAATATTTTTATTTATAAAAAAAAGCATGATATTAAAGAAATAAAGAGATATATTAAAAATTAGTATGAGCTACATTACATACTTACGTGGACCTTAATATTTAAACATTTAATGTACAGTTTCCAAATCACCCAAGAGGTATGTACAAGACTCGTTTCTTATTTTTTCATTTATTTATTTAACCCGAAGCATGTATAAATCTACATCTTACATGTGCTCAATTACAGTCCACTCTAGGAAAATCCCACAAGTGCACCTAATTTGCACACTTAGGATTAGAATGTTATGTTGTGTGTGCACAATTTATACATTCAGAGTTAAAGAGCAGTGAAAAGATCCCCAGTAGGCCTATAAAAACACCACTCACATGTAATATGGTTGAAACATGAGAAAAAGATTAGAGTAATATAATGCACGAATGGCAAAAATATGATTACATAAATAAAGCGCACATAAAGGTCACAGAAAAGTCACACATATAATTACTTATTATTGATACTACTTTGAAAGTTATTAATGCATTATCAACACTATTCAATTTCTCAATACATAAACATCAACCTTAATTACACTATAGTATAGATATTTTTAATAATATAAGAGTGTTATTTTACATATTTACTCATTACTTATTTTTTATATATATGAATATATACAAATATAAACAATATTGTATTATTAAATTTGTTATTGTTTGTCATATATATATAAAAAATAAAAATTGATATATAAAACAACATTGTTTTATAGATTATAGGTGATTAAATTATAATTTATAATTTATTATTATTTATATATTTTATTAAATAAACTATTATATTATTCCAATTTGTGAAATTTTTATAACAAGTTTTTAATAAATTATCTACAATAAAATTATTGTTTCATGTTCTGTTCACGGTTGTGTAAATATACGAAAGAAAGGCAGAGTAATATTCATTTCTTTTCTTTTCCTTTAAAATATCCAGAATTAAATCGACAATTTATTAATGCATATGTTATCTATTTTAAGTTATCCTATATTGTTATAATGTTATCTATCCCACTATATTTCTAAATGGACACTTGTCCGTGAAAAAAAATAAAATAAAGGTTATATATAGCTTTTGTTCGTGTTCGCTGTTGCTTTTTTCCTTCCACTGGGAACGGTTCTGTTTTGTCTTTTTTTGCGTTTATTACGAGCTCAGTACATGTCAAATTTTTACACAGTTGTGATCAATTCATATTGTATTCAATTTTACATTTATAATTATATATATATATAGTGGCCAACAGGCATTTATTTATGTATGTATTAGCCAACATGCATTTATTTATATATATATGTACACATTTGTGATTAATTCATATATTCAATATTACATTTATTATATTTATGTATATATTAGCCGACAGGCATTTATTTGTATATATATATATATATGCACACATTTGATTCAATTTTACATTTATAATTATATATATATATATTGACCAACAGGCATTTATTTATATATATATATGTACACATTTGTGATTAATTCATATATTCAATATTACATTTATTATATTTATATATATATATATTAGCCAAAAGGCATCTATTCATATATATATATATATATATATATATATGCACACATTTGAGATCAATTCATATATTCAATTTTACATTTATTATATTTATATATATTATATACCTTTAATTGTATACAACTGTACTTATCGTTGTCTTAAAAAATAAAGATTATATATGTTAAGGTGTATGGCCGCATGGCAGTAAATGTTGACAGACACCGGTGTATGTCAACATTTACGACTAATCATTTTGGTGAATGATATCAATTATTTCAAATTTCTCACAATGCGGATATTTACCAGTATTTTTTGACATGCGCAATAGTTATTTAGTGAATGTTGACATGTGTGACAACATATATAATCAAATAGATAGCTAATAAATTCATAAATAAATATAGTTGAACTAATTAATTTTTTAATATTTAAGTTTAAGTATATTTATTAAATTTTTCAGTGGTTAAATAAAAACAATTATCTTCCCTTTTTTTTAATAAAAGTGCACTAAACTTTTCATAAAAAATATCTTTTATACTTTTATCCATTATTAGTTTTAATTCTAATATAATATTAATAAAATATTACACTAAGGCCCGTTGTATTACACTAAACTGTTGCGCTCGGTTTAGAATACACGTCGATACTGACGAGGGTATATTTATATTATATTATCTAGCAAACGATTGACAATCTGATTGTCTCTTGCGATAACATTACTAACGTCCAAACGACTCCAACGCATATTGTGGCTGGGCGATAACGTAACAAAATAATTCAAAAATACCTTTTACATACATTGTGCTTCAAGTGTGGTCAACATTTACCAAACACTGACTGTAAATGTCAACAATCACCGGTGTATGAACGCATTAAGACAATTTCGTCAACATTCACTACGGTTTTTGGTATATATCAACCTACACCGGTGACTGTCAACATTCACCTACTGCGGTCATACACCTTAACATATATATGTCATAACAAATATTATTAATTATTCACCATCAATTATACAGTCCACAATCAGAGGAAAGGGACCTCCTCATAATAATTGAGGAACCTCAATACTCGATTCAGAAGTTATGTTTTGGTTTGTTTCAAATATGTGTTCTGCTATTGGTGATTTTTCTGTTTCTGTTAAATAAAAAAGATAGACTTACCGAATCAAGAACCAGCTAGAAGGGAATGTTTACAAGCATTACAAAAACTCACAAACAAAGAAATAACGTATAATAAAATAAATTTAACCAAACACATACAAGCTTAAAAAAAAAAGACTGTTTCTTCTTAAAATCAGATAATGGAAATTCCATAGTTATTCTAAATAAATCCGATTATAAAAGAATGGAAAATTTGCTAGAAACTGGACCCTATAATGAGTTAAATCCTCAGAGTAAAATGACTAGGGAAGCTACAATAACAATCAATAGTTCAAAAACTATCATGTTAGCTTATAATAGCACAGAGCATTTTTCTACTAGTGTTTCTCCTGTGTAATTACACATTGGTAGAAAATTGTTTACATCATTAGATAGATTGTTACCTGGGGTAAAATATAAGTATAATAAACAGTTAATAGCAGCTAAAAGAGTGCATAAAGGGGGAAGAACTAAAGAATATTCAGTAGGAGACATGGTAATGTGTAGAAATTATTCAATAGGTAATAAATGGGTCAAGGGAGTTATTATAAAGAATTTGTCTCCAGTGACATATATAGTTAAGGTAGAAGATGGGTATATGGAAGACATTTAAATAAATTGATTGATAGGGATCTGGAGATAACTAAAATGGAAGGACTGAAACGTGTAACTCTAGAATTGTAAGTGAGCCATCAGGTGAAAAACTATTTGTAGAGGAAGGAGTAGAGCCACAAGTAAATCAAAGAGATGTGGAAGAAGTAGGAGAAAAAAATAGTGTTGTTGTTAAGGAATCAGAGAATTTAAATCAAACTGCTTGTGAATTAAGGAAGAGTGTAGATTTAAAAAAATTCCCAAATAGATTAAATTTATAATGTTTGTATTATTTTTTTTTATTTCATTATGTATTATTATTTTATAGGAAGTAACTATTATTTTTTTTTCTTTCTTTCTATTTCTCATTATTTATGTATTTTTATATTAAGTGGAAAGGATCTATAATGTATGCTCTTTGGAGATTTTCTCTTCCAAGAGTATACAGAGGTAACTCTATCACTTGTAACCAAAAAAATATATATTAGTCATGTAAGCAGTTGGTCTTCTGCATTAAAGTATTTAGTAAAAATAAAATGGATACTTGTTATAATGTGTTTTATATATAATTTAATAATTATCCGGAATCATCTCCATCCTAGATATTTCATACACTACAACCATGGACAAATTAAAAAATAACATGGAGTTAAGTTTAATAAAACAGATAGCTAAATTTAATGTGTACAAAAAAGAAACAATTTTAAAATTAGTTGAGAAAAACAAACAGACTAAAGAAATAAGAATGACAAGTACTTTATTAGGAGAAGTCTCAAACAAT
>JAIUCT010000012.1:5758445-5771375 GCA_021307375.1 Tetraneura akinire | reverse complement strand
TCATTTCATGAACTTAAAAATGACTTACACGATTTGATCGAATTTCACCAAGTGGATGCGACATATACGCTGTAAAACAAGCTAATTACGGCTAATTAAAATAATTTAGTTTATGTTGAGCTGTTACATTATAGTATATAATAAACAATATTTATATTATAATTTATAGAAAATGTAGTAGAAGAAAAATGGAAAAAAATTAACGAGGTAGGTAAAAAAGCGGGTGCTGGGGAAATGACACCCTGGAACCCGCCTAAAAAAGTAGATTTTTCCCAAAGAAAATTTATGGTACAAATTCTGAAACTAGGTGTACTTGATGATACAAATTATAGTACAATTATTTGTAAAAGAAAAATTCAAAAAAATTAACTTTGTAAAAAAGCAGTTCTGGGGTAATGTTATTAATGAAAAAATTTTTTTTTCCATTATTATAGATCACTTAAGAACAATAGAAGAATGGTTAAGAAATGATTTAAGAAGAGAAGTAAATGGGCAATGAGTAAGCTTCACAATTATTCAAAATTTCTATTAGTTAACATAAAAATAATAAATTAACTCATTAATATATAATATTTAATGCAATTTTTTTTATTTATTTCTATTTTAAATAATTGTATTATATCATTAATAAATAACAAGATGTCTGATTATACTTTAAACATTATTTAATTTACATGATAGGTTAGGCAAACTGGGTATAGAGTTTATCAAGAAACGCTATTACAATAAACAATGCATTGGTCAATGTAAAATGTATGAAGATTTTATAAGAAATGTATAGTATACTACAGAAAATATTTTGAGAAACGAGATTGTTGAACTAAACATACAATTAAGTAATTTATTTTGCCTAATTTAATTAATATTTCATATCCCTATCAAATATCCAAAAATAATTTTAAATTTACTTGTTCAATTTAGAACCAATACTACCACCTGGACAATTAATATAAGATTCTTTTCCAGAATATCCTCCTCTTTGTTTTACAACCTTTATCATTGCCACCACTCATAGTTCCAGTACCTGTGCCTGTTCGACAACCTGTACCTATTCAACCACCTCTACCTGTTTGACAACCTGTGCTTATTCAACAACCAGTGCCACCTAGAAGTAAAAAAGAAATAATATTTAAATTAAAAATATTTTATTTAATGGCATATATGTTACGCCCCATTTGTGAAATTGCTCAATTCATGAATTGGGTAGTTTTATGAATTGAGATTCATGAAATAGACATCTACATGATCCATTTCATGAAATGGTCAAATTTTCATTTTTTTTTTGCCCAGTTCATGAATTGGACATACAAATTAAATTAAGAATATTATATTTTTGAATTTTGAATTTTTAATTTTTAATATAATACACATAATATATTACACAAATTATTTTTTATAAAATATAATAAATATAAAACATAGTTGTGTAAAATTGTATGTTATAAAAACTTCTTGGTCTCTTTACACCTTTCCGGTCATCATTTAATGCTTCAATAACAGATTTTTCATAATCTTTTGTCCATAAAGTGTTACATGAATTAATAATTTCTTCAAAATTAATTTAAAAAAAAAAATAATAATTAATATTTAATAAAAAAAAATGTAAACGAAAACTATACGAAAAGATAATATTATTAATTATTATGTAACACGTGTTATAACTTATAATACCACACTAATACTGTTCTGTTACAATAACTTAACAATCTACTAGATACTAGACACAACCAAATAATTAATTTCAATGGACTTTTGTAGATAAATAAACAGGTATATCCATTATAAATATAATGTAAGATATAGTTGTATAATAAATTACTACCTAGTGTTATAATGTTACTTTTATTAATATTATATATAGATTCACATGATCGTGCTTATTTAGATAAAATATTGATTTTCCAATGTGCTTGTATATTGTTTACTCGGTTCACGATAACGACGTAATAAACTCGTATACAGGGAGAAATTGTATAATTTGGTATCACTTTTATTGATATTAATATAATATACTATGTACATATTATACATATTATATACAAATATAAAATAATATATATGTTGTATACAATAAAAATATTAACAATAATAATTGCACAGTTCATGAATTGGGCAAGATTTTATTTGTCCAATTCATGAACTGGGCAAAAAAAAAAAAAAAAATGAAAATTTGACCATTTCATGAAATGGATCATGTAGATGTCTATTTCATGAATTGAGCAAAAAACTACCCATTCATGAATTGAGCAATTTCACAAATCGGGCGTAACATATATATATATAATGGATAAATTTCATTGTTTAATTATACAAAATCTAATGTATTTTAATATTTCATTAAGTAAATTCATAAATAATAATTTATTTTTAAAAATAATTTAGGAAATGAAATAAATATTGGTGGAGAACATCCTAATATGGAAGCTACATGAGCGGAATTTTTTCAAGAAATTGATAATGAAAAAAAGGAGGACAATAATGAATCATTATTATATATTAATATATTATTAATTATAATGGTAATAATTTAACAATTTTAATAAAAATCATTAGGAAAATAAATTTTAATTTATATGTCATAACTAGAATCCGGAATTGTATGCAATTGCATATTCATACTGAGTATATGCACGATATAGAGGATTTAAAATGTAGGCCTTTATAATCTAACTGATTTTATAGACCACATTTTATTTTGCATATTAATGCATATTTGAAGGCTTAAGATATATTTTGTTATTAAAGCATATAATTAGCATATTTTATAGACTTTTATATTTTTTTACTCATTTCTGTCTTCTATACATTAAAAATGCATATTACGTTCATAAAAAATTAATTTTGAAATTATCACGGAAAAACTTTAATAATTGAAAAAATATTTATTTCTTGTTTAACATATTTATGGTTGTGTTGTTATTTTATTTAATTAATTAAAGAAATTTTGTTCTATTTATTTATAATAATTTATTATATAATATGAGTATGTATCAAATTTATAAATTTATTTAAAATTTTAATACCCAGTGGAAATAATGTAATTTGCTTTTAGTTTTTTTTTTACTCTTGTGTTTAGTTTTATTTTTAAAATATTGAAAAAGATCTTATGTTCCATCAATATCAAAATGACTATTTTAATATTTTAAAATCTAAAATTTGTTATATTATATTTTTTTGTTCCTATTTTAAACACTTTCTTATAAATAAAAATGTGATTTTCTTAATCGATATTTATTTCATTATGTAGATATATACCTACTTAACAATAAAAATGTAGTTTAGATTTGAAAAAAATTTAATTTTTTTTTAATTTCCTAGAAATATGTAATGCATATATTTTAAAAGTTATGGTGCATATTGAAGCATATTTTACCATTTTCATCATGCATATTTGCATCATATTTCAATCCTTTTTAGCGCATAGAATGCCTAACCAGTCTCTAGTTATAACAGATAATTCAAGTATGATAATGAGAAACTAATTATCTATAATTGAAAAATTTTTACTACCGTTAAAAATCAAAATATTTTTTTAGTAATTTTGGAACTATGCATCATATGTTATGAATCATATGTTAGGGCTCGGATTTTAATGCACTGAAAAAACCGAAAAATGCCCAAACAAAAAATGCATTTATGACATAAAAACTTCAAAAAATGACTTAAAAAATGCTCTAAAATTTTTTTTCCATAAACAACATAATATAATTGTATAAAGGTACGCATTTTTTATAAAATTAAAAAAATTAGTATTATAAAAAAATATTATTTTATAGGTATTATAAAAAATTGAATTTGAACCATGTGAATCATTTTGAAACAGAAATAATACAATAACATAATATTTGCATAATTAAATCAATTAAATAATTTCTTTTAATTTATCTGTATTACCTGTAGTATTAAAAATATTACATTGAACAATAAGAATTTCTTTGATATTTTCAAATTTAAATGATCGGCAGTTGTCAGCTAATAAGTTTTTATATATAAAAATGTAATTGACAATTGTACAATAAGGATGTACCCAAATAAAATTGTTTATAATTGACTAATCAGTTTATGTGTTATGTAGCTGGGCACACATGTATAGTATTTTAATTGACTGATTAAATTAATGGTTAATAATGAATAAATAGTACAAAATTATACAAATATTTTATATTTAAATAATATATAATAATGTAATAATTATATAATAATTTTTTTCAAGAAATAGGTAAAAATGATCTAAAACTATAAAAAATGCACAAAAAATTTTAAAATATGCCATAAAAAATCAAAAAATGCAAAAAATGCTCAAACAAAATTTCATTATTAGAATAACGAGCTTAAAACACATTTAAAGCTTGGAAAGCATCGTGTCAAGCATTAAAAAAAAAAGATGCAATTGCATTAAAATCCGAGCCCTAGTTATGAAGGAGTGGTTACTGTAATATTTACGGTTGTTTGCATTGCAGACATCAATTTTGTAACAATTGTGTAAGGAGGTTGTTGGAAGAAGATTTTAACATGTCCATTATGTAGAGGGCTGTAAATAATTATTTTGAATATATTCTGTGATATATTTTTAATTTTTTTACACACATGTATTATATAATGTACATATGTATATCTATAATATACAATTTTATATATTTAATTATGATTAATGTGTATTATGTAATATAAAAATGTACATACATTTTTTTTATATAATTTTTTTTTTAAAAAATATAAATAAATGTGTATATATATGTAAATATGTTTATTCAATTAGATATTTAAATTTAATATTAAAAAGACGAGCTGATACTTCTGCCGCATGGGATACAGGTGTGCAAAACATAGCATTTAATTTTAATTAAAATTTGAATGCAATGGTAAACTATTGCATTCAAAAAAACGATTCTGAGCGAAGTTCAGTCAGATAATGTAGGTATTTATTAAAATTCTGAGATTTTTTATTAAATAATTAAAAAGCAAAATTTTATCACACATATAGTACATAAATAAGCACCTATACAATTTTCAAGTCTCTGAGTTCTATATAAATGCTTATAAAATATTTTGTCACCTAAATGACTATATCTGACAGAACTTCACTCAAAATACTTTTTCAAATGCAATGGTTTATCATTGCATTCAAATTCTAATTAAAATTAAACGCTATGATTTGCACACCTGTATCCCATGCGGCAGAAATATCAGCTTTTTTTGTTGATACTTTAAACAGCTATAAAAAATAACCATAAATGTAATAATTCACAATTAATTGGAACTGAGTTAAATAAAATGGTATTTCAGATTAAAATAAATTTTTAAAAAATATTTGTCAATTTTATTTAACATTATTGTAAAATATTGTAATATAATAAGAAAAATCCATATAAATAATTGAAGGGCTCCATGCAACAACAATACAAGTCCATTTTTTTTCACCATATCACTTTTTGATGTATTTTTATAAAACTGTTTTTTCTTTACATTTCTATGCATGAATGAGACAAATCCAGTTATTATTTACGGAGATATTGTGTAAATGGATTGGTCTGGTTCAAAATTGTTGTTTATATAGTAAGTCATACTGTTTGCCAGCAATACGTGGTCAGTACCAGAACATGATACTACCTATATATATTTGCTAACACTACTAAGAATAATTAATAAAATAACCTATTTTTATCAAAATTATTAACAATTTTTTAAATATTTGATAAATCAATATTTTAAAACATATTTATAAAGCAATTTCCTGCAATGTAAAATAAATATGTATATTAGTTTATTTTAGAACTTGAAAAACAATTAAGTGTTATAAATAATATCTGTAAATTATGGGCAAAAAACCAGACAAGTCCATAGAACTTTAATAGAAATTATTGAAGATAAAAATGTATCTAATATACAAATTAACTTCACTCATCTATTAAAGTTTTGGTTAAGTTAAAAGTCCCTCCTGAAAAATTTTAAGAAATGGACTTGTCTGGTTGTTGCATGGAGCACTTCTGTGACTATGTATAAGTATTTATATTTAGGTGTTCTCACACAGAAACCAAACTAAAAATCAACTTGACTGTTTGAAAATATATTGAGCCGCGTCGTTGTGGCATCAGTTATAATTTTATAGTAAACCCAGATTACAAATAACTATTTGGCCATGAGTCGTATTATACTACAACAACATACAAAATACAAATTACAATACTACATTACATATAAGTATAACTTTTAGAGATTTAAAACCCAGATCACAAAATGAATACATACTTTTTTGCTTATACGAGTTATACCACAAGTAACAGGCAAAGTCTGTCGCAAAGATAACATAAAATATAATATAATTGTAATATTTCAAATATTTGGTTTCCCGCCTTTTCCCGAGACCGCGTGACGTAGCAGGCATGCGCAGTAGTGGGTTGTTGACATAGCATGTTGTTTGGCCATGATTAATATATTTAATTCGCGTAAATATTATGGGAAAGTACGAACGAATTTGCTCTAAATGTATTAGTTCGATTACGATTTCTTCAACCTTCGGTAGCTCAGTTGGTAGAGCGGTGGACTGTAGTGTAAATTAATCATAGATATCCATAGGTCGCTGGTTCGAATCCGGCTCGAAGGAGACAAATTTTTATCGAAAATTTTCGCAGATTTCCAAATCTCTCGAAAAGAACAAATTATTCATTTAGTATTTACTTTTTTGGTAAAATTATAAAAAAAGGATCAAATGATCTTTAAAAAAAAAAAAAAAAAAAACAGAAACGAAAAATCTCAGAGGAACGATGAAAAAACATCGCAGATAACGTACCCAGGTACCCTTACTATTAAATTTGTAACTTTCATTAGCCGAACCCCGAACCATATTTTCTAGTATTTGTTATTGACACTAAACTATAACGATTGAATTAGGTAAATAGGTACCTATATAATATAATGAATTGAAATTTATAGAATAGTCGTATTATTTAATATGGATGAATTAGAACGCCGCCGTATTGCATGCCTATTGGATGACATAAACGCAATGGGACGACTCGCCGGATGAGGCAACTGAGGCACAGCCTCACCCCTCGTTCTTAATAGTATTTCCAATTTTTAAGTATAGTTCATATAATAATATTATAAATTTCAAAAATGTATAGTAAGTTCAAATTACTGACATATTCATGGATTTATAATGTTATATAGGTATAATATTATGTCTGTTGATAAGCTTTCTTCCCACTTTTTTTCGGAGACCAAAAACCAAATCATTTCATTGTTCAGACCACGGTCTTAGAAGATAGACCGTGGTTCAGACCGTGGCTAAGACCGTGGTTCAGACAATGCTAACGACAAAACCGTACCCCCCCCCCACATACCCGCCAATCAATCCGTGTCCAGTCCACCTGTATATTGTATATTTCGTATATCTACGTATTGTACAAGTCATTGTTATTGTCATATAATATATGAAACAACGTTTTTTGTTCGTGTTAGTATTTGTATTTCACTTATTGAATAAAGCGCAGAAATTATTATTTTAGTTTTGTACTATAATACCAATTATCGTTACTTGGATCGTTCTTAATTCTTATTTAGTTGTTTCTTATTGAATGATTAATTAATCTTCAACTTTGAGTTGTAAGTATTTTGCTAGTACACAAACAATACTGTTTTTGTTTTTACTACTCCATTTATCAAACTTGTTTTGGCGAGTTAATTATTAGTCGGTAAACTGTTAACGAGTAAGCAATGCATTTTAATAAAATTGTTAATTGTCAATTGTTAAAACAATTGTTTAATCTGGTTGCCAGTTAATAAAAAAAAAAAAAAAAAAAAAAAAACATTTTTTCACACATATCCGATCCGTGTCCACTCGGATAAAAGTTTTTATATTATTAAACAAACTCTTAAACAAATGTATCACAATACTTCTGTTTTTTTACAAGCACAAAGAATGTATTGAACTACTGAATGTTAGTTGTTACTATAATCGAAATATCTGATTGTATACAAATTAGAATGAATCCTTATCGGATATGTGTGATAGGTACATCAAGTCAATTATGTAAACGTAAACATGTAATTTCAAATTACTATATAGGTACTTAATTTATAATAATTTTAGAAATATATAAATTGTAAAAATTACATATTAATGGAAAAAAAAAAATCAATTATATTTTTCAAACGTTATTACCTACCTATCAATTCATAATAAACATTTTTTCTCTTTTGAGCCAATTAACAACCGAGAAAATAAAACTACTTACCAAAAATTAACTCGCCAAAATACGCTTAATATTGTTAATATTGTATTTAATCGCATACTAGCATGACAATGTTTAAGATTTCAAGCCTATTATAATGAAATAGCTACTTGCAAAATTTATCGCTGCCCTTTACATTTAGCAAAAAAAAATGTATACTTTTATACTAATTTGAATACAAAGAAAAGTAACAATATTAATATTACTTATAAAGAATTTAAGAAATAGAAGATTTAACTCTTTCAAAAATAAGTCAATAGTCATAATTAACTAATATAATTTTGTTATAACTAAATATTTTCTTATTCGTGTAATTATGTAATTAAATAATTTTAATCGTACAATTTCATAGCATTTAATGGCGTATTTATGTCATGTGTGATCCAGATGAAACAGCCCTAAAATCCCTGTAATAAATATTTTTTTACTGAATCATATTTGTAATCATTATTCCATATGTTTTGTTATGTAAATGACAGTTTCTATATTTACCTATATTATACTTGGATATCTTCATATTTTTCTCTCCAAAAAATATATTAAATTAATTAAAATGTTTAAAAATTATGTGACATCATTTACATTTTACATTATAGTATTATAATATAAATTTATAAATATTAGTAATTTATTTTATGTCTATTGAAAATATCTATAAAAAATAATATTTTTTATTTTTACACATATAAAAAAATATTCACCAAAATGTATAAAAAATCTTCTGTCAGAGTTACTCTGATTTAATATACATATTTTAAAGAAAAATTCTAGGAACATGTAATATTGTAATTTATTAATTGTATTGAGTTAATGCAATTTTATTGATTTTTATTACAAATTATTTGCAGTAATTAATTTTATTGTATTAATAATAAAATTATATATATAAAGTGAACTATAAACTATAGATGAGATTTTAATGCAATGCTATTTTTGTCTAATGTTTCAAAAAAGTTCTGAAACTAGAAAATATATTTTAGGCTATTGATTATTTAAATGTAATTTTTTTTATTTCTATAAATATAATTTTTAGTTAATTTTTTTATGTATTTATATTAATTTCACAAAATTAAATAGTAATAATTAAATAAGACCATATCACAAAATTTATTATTTTATTAAAATTTGTAATAAATTTATAATATAATCAGTTTAATTTAATATATTATACAATGTAAAGCAATATTTTTTGATTTAACAATAAGTATAAAAAATAGGATTAGTTAATCAATTAAAAGTTGTTTTTTTAATTATTATTTCAGATCAAGAAGTTAGAAATCAAAATATTATGGTTATAAATCATAATTGAAACCTTAATTGGTTTAATATAATTTTTAGTTTTCTGTTATGATAAATAAATATAATAAAAGTCATTTTTGGGAGCATTTAAACCCTGCTTTAATCTTAATTCGCAAGAATTTGCAGTATCAGTAGAACTTGAATTATAATAAATATATAAGTTTTTTTTTTTATTTCATATGGCAAATATATAAGCTAATGCAGCAATATGATGGCAATTGGCAATACCATGAGAATAAGAACATTGCGCTTTATATTAAACAACCATCAGTAAATAAATATTAATTTTATATAATCTATTTTTCATATGGCGCTTAACTTTGCATGCAATAATACCTAAAATCATACCAGCTTGAAATTTTAGAACAGGTATTATGTTTATATGCTATTTCTCTTCATAATTATTTAAGACTTTAAAATAATCATTAATCAGTTATAGAACTACTAATTGTCAATAGACTGTAACTATTTGTCTATTATGATATAAATAATGTCATAAAATTTATATCAAATTTAATATTAAAATTGTTTAAGAATAAACATTTTTGGGATTTGTATATTCTTCTTAAATAATATAAATATATTATGAAATGAATCATTTTAGGTAGAGAGCCTTGATAAATATTTATTTATCAAAGCTCTCTAGATGTTGGTATGTCGTATGTGTCTATTATTGTTTATAATTGATATTTCATTTTGGATCAGTTTGACAATAAACAAACTTATCTAAACTAAAATGTATCAGTAAACAGATATTAAATGTTTTTTTTTTTGTATCTTCCATGAACATGGACGATGAAAACAATTGAAAACCAGATTAATGTTTTAGATAACAATGGAAAATGATTTAATTGAGAGCAGTTGGTTGTTATTAAAAAAAGGCATTCAAGAAATTCAAGAAAAACAGAATTCTGGTCTTCATTTTGAAGAATTGTATCGATATGCATATCGTATGGTATTGTTTAAACATGGTGAAAAACTGTATAATGGCGTAAAAAAATCTATAAGAATCCATCTAATAAAGAAAGTATATTATTAAAAATATTCATTATCAAAGAATCAAATTTAAAATATATAATTTATAGGTTAGAAAAGATCTTTTAAAAGTTTTAAATAACAATTTTTTACAAGATCTAAATGTGGCTTGGAATGATCATCAAATTTCTATGGAAATGATTAGTAAAATATTGGAGTACTTGCACACCGTTTATATACAACCTAAAAAATTGGAAAATGTACATAATTTAGGCCTCAATTTTTTTCGTGATCTTGTAAGTTAAATTCAATATTTATATACTAATTTGTTTTATTTTCCTAATTTTAGATTCTGAGCAAAGCAAAGAATGTATTGGTTTTACAATGATGTGTGTTTTTTTTTTTCGTTTTTATGTCTGAAGACACTTTTACTATAAATAATGCTCCGATTTTCACGTATAGTATAGTATATGCTTTCGATTGCAAATTGGATGTAGTTTGTACTTAGGTCATTTTTTCGAATTTCTCAAAATTGACCTAATGCGACAGAAAAAATGACGAAATAACGATATTTTTCCTTTGACGAATTTGACTCATCATGATTATAATTAGTCCATCAATTTAACTTAATCGATCTTCTGCCTATAGGCCAAATATATCTCTGTACCAAATTTCGTCGCAATTTGTCTAGTCGTTTGGGAATGCATAAAGGAGGCAATCATAAATTTGTTTATATATACTTGTATATATAAATATTTTATCAATAAATGCTTAACATGTATGTACCTCTAAAATGTATTTCAATAAAATTAATATTTATATGGGATTCTTCCTATTATATTTCAACATTTTACAATAAATAAAATTTACAAAAATTTTTATGATATGAGCATTTAGGTGACAAGGTATTTTATGAGTATTTATATTGAACTTGGAGACTTGAAAATGTTATAGGTTGTTCATTTATTACTACATGTGTACCTATAACATGGACCCTATTTATGTCATAAAATTTTGTGTTTTAAATATTTAATAAAAAATGTCAAAATTTTAATCAATACCTACATTATGTGACTGAATTTCGTTCAGAATCATTTTTCGAATGCAATGATTTATCATTTCATTCAAATTCTAATTAAAATTTAACACTATGATTTTCCTTTAATTTATTTTATATTGAATACCTATTTGTGAATAACTGTTAAATTAGGTTGTCCGTTATGATGACATCCGTATCCATCTACGTATGACTTTATTGAATTTAATAAATTTAGAACGAAAAGGAGAAGTAGTTGATCAAATATCTATTAAAAATGCTTGCCAAATGTTAATAATACTTGGTATGAATAGTAGTTTGTTTTATGAAGAAGTTTTTGAAAGGTCATTTTTAAAACAATCGGTTGAATTTTATAAGGTACAATTAGTATTAATATTATTGACATTGTATATTATATTAAAATTGTTTAAGATACTTATAATATTATTTATTTACAGATAAATAGCCAAAAACTTTTAAAAGTAAATGATCCATGTCTTTATATTAGAAATGTTGAATCTATAATAATGGAAGAATCAAATCGAACAAAATGTTATCTTCATGAATCAACTGAAAGCCGAATAGTTAAAGTTGTTGAAGAAGAACTTATAAAAAAACATTTGAAGTCAATTGTTGAGGTTAGTATATAATAATTTATAATTTCTTAACCAATTTATATTATTTTTAATATATTTAGATGGAAAATTCTGGTATTTTACACATGTTAAAAAATAATAAAACGGACGATTTAGGACGTGTGTATAAGTTACTGACTAGAGTAGATGAGGGTTCAAAAATAATGTCAGTTAGTGTTGGTCAATATTTACGTGAAATAGGAGAATCCTTAGTACAAGAAAAAGAAATAGATACCAATGCCATCAACTATATTGAAGTAATTTTAAAATACCCTATTTAGTTGCTAATATAATAATAAATTAATATTTTTTTATATAGCACATACATATTAATAATAATAACAATTAAAGTATATTTCTATTTAACTGCATAATAATCATTTCATTAATATTTTAATAAAACTTGGTTTTGTGTTCCAGAAATGTATAGATTTGAAAGATAAATTTAATTATTTTTTAATTCACGCTTTTTTCGATGATAATATATTTAAATCAATGATTGAAAGTATTTTTGAATATATTTTCAATATAAATCCTAAATCGGCTGAATATCTATCTTTATTCATTGATGCAAAGTTAAAACAAGGAAAGCGTATGGTAATTATAATTAAATTAACTTGCTTATTTTTATAACGCATAAATTTAAAAATATATAAAAGTGTAGATGCATAATTATATTATTTTTGAATATATATTATAATATATTTACATTTAATTTTTAAAAAACACTGTGTCTAGAGACATGTCTTCA